>BLKR01015699.1:0-55607 GCA_011170035.1 Teleogryllus occipitalis | reverse complement strand
GAATAAATGCCTTTTTAGTGCCTATTTTCGTAAAAATAAATGCCTTTTGTGCCTATTTTTCAATAAAAATAATGCCTTTTTGCCTGCCTATTTCAGCCGAAATAAATGCCTGAACTTCCGGGCTCTATTTATAAGATAACTTTACTGTAGCAGATTTTGCCTATTTTTACACATTATCATCATCAAGGCATTTGTCATACTTTGGGATCAACATTTACATCCCTGAGATGTAGGAATCTGCTACCTGAGATTGGTATCAGAGAGTGACAGACACAAGAGACTCTGCGTCACTGTGATGTGATGATGCTGATGCTGATGGAATGATGGGATATTTTGAGATGTAAGGAAAGATGGAAATTGTTTGGGGAGAGATCTGGATTATCAAACCTTGCCAGAGGCCTCTGACTGGATTTTCAAACCCTGCCAGAGGAACTGCTGCAGAAGCTGTGTTGGGAGCCTAGCTGTGTGTAGCGGCCGAGCATTATCCTGCAGGAAGGCATGCACTGGGCATCCACATTCGTTTGCTCTGTGTGGCCCTTCACAAAATTCTTAAGTATTGTACAGAAAGGTTCAGCATTCACAGACTTACATCTTGCCTGGAATTTGATGAGCAGAATGCCCTTCGTGTTCGAGAAGATCGTATTCAACACTTTTCGCATGGGCGAAGTCTGTTGTTATGAAATGATTTGTCGGGAGTTCCAGCAATGCAAGAGATTACAGCTTAGAACAATAATGATGGAATGATGATGGAAAGTAACATGTCAGGACAGACGGGCCGGAGTGGACGGGGGCTGGTGATGCTGGGCGGGGTGGGGCAGTGCAAGGTGAAAAGGGACAGGTGAAGCTCGGCGCGTGAGTCGGGACAGGGCAAGGGAAGGGGGAAAACGGACGCTCTCATCCGCGGTCGCGTGCCCCTCCGTCTTCGCCAGCACAGGTCTGCTTTCGCCCCCTCCAGCACCGACGGGACGACAGCTGCGCGGGCCGGGATCGATTCCCGGCATGCGGCTGCCCCAGCGGCCCACACCCGCGCTCGCGCGTGTCCGCGCCCGTGACCTGCCTACATGGACTGTGCGCTCGACGGCCTCGGCCTGCGCGGCGCGGAGAGAGACGGCTGGCATGGATGCGGCCTCCTCCAATCTGCCGCCACCGCCGCCGCGCTGGAGCAGCTGAGGTAGTGAAAGTTGCGAGGGTCGGGTCACGCCGTCTGCTGCTCCCGGCCAATCCAGATAATAGAAACCTGTGCCTGTACAGGGTGACCCGGAGAGAGAGTGTGGCAGCACTGGTACTAGTTTACGTGGGGCATGAAGTGAAGGAAAGTCACATGACTCCCGGAAAGTGTTTTGCTTTTTGAAAACTGACGATTTTTAAGAGTGATGTTAATGCTCTGGATGGAGCGATGAAACAAAATGGGAAACCGCTGAGATGGACCAGTAAGAAGAGTAAAAAACAAGACAATAAGGCGTTGACACCGTTTTCCTAATTTTGAGATGTGACTAGCACGTATTTTCGCGATTGTCTCGTCATATTGTATCGTGGAGTGAAAGTTTAATGGATTTCCTCGAGAATTGGGTCCCTAACACACAGTCAGAGAAATATCTTTGTTACTTTTCCTCGCGCGTATTTTTAGGCATTACAACACCTCTTTAAGTAATACTCGTAATAGAGGAAAGTACAATAAAAAATATACAATGTTAATTCTATACATTTCAATGAAATTATAAATATTTGTACGTATTATAAACATTAATCATTTGTACAAATTTATAGATTGGAAACTAGAAAGGAAAAGGATTATTTGAGTTTTTGAGTGTTAATCTAAATAATAACACATCTTTGGAAAGTAATGTTTCCCAAAATATTCCTTTTTTTAAAGATTTTATGTTCCAATAATAATTTTTATTCATATTGTTAAACTTTAATCGCACGACACAAAGTGAAAACTGTCAATCTTCATCTTAAGTGAGTTTTGTATGCTCTGATATTTTGTAAAACACTCTCGTTTCGGCTGTCAGTACACTGCATTCTCAAATCCCTTGTGAATAGTTTTGAAGAGATCTCGTTGACGCAACATTTGTTTTTTTGTAACATATACATTGTTAGCAAGACATTGTCATCTGCCTTGCTAATTACCAGACACCAAAAGACTCGCAGTCGGAGAAAGAGTGCTCGTCGACATCAGCGTTTTTGTTCCCCGCCCCGGCGCGCACTCGTCAGTCCGGGAGCGCGCAAATGAACTCGCATCGGAAAGAGATCCATTTGGAGGCACCGAGGCATGAAGCAACAACGCTCTTGGGGCGGAAAGAAGTGGCTCCCCGAAAACGGGTCGGCGGCGGCGGCTCCCGCCACGCGGCGGCTCGAGGATGGAGGGAAAGCGGGCGCCGCGCCGCGGTGCGACCTCGTGAGTGGACGGGAGAGGAGATGGAACAGGTAGAGGAAGATGATGGTGTGGCAAAGGAGAGTGAACAAGAGTTGTAAAGAGAGATGAGAAAAGAGATGACTGCGTAGTCGGTGCTGATAGTCGATGATTACAGCGGAAGGAACAGTTGGTTAAAATAGTTACAGCGAATGAAAGGGAATTGTGAGAGAGAAGATGCAGGAAGGAGAACAGAAAGTGCCAATGAAAGAAGATGAAATGTTAATGGAATATGGAGAAGGTTATAGTAAAGAATGAAGGTTGAGAAAGTGCTGGAGATTGTCATTAGACATGTGAGGGTGAGGAAAAGAGTTGGAGGAAGAAAAGTCTGAAAAAGACGACGATGAGAGTGTGTAATTCGTAGTGGATAAGTGCGCGCATAAGTAGTGGAGAAGCCAGTGAAGGGAAGTCTCTGGCGGCGGGAAAGGAGGCGGCGAAGGCGACGTCGCTTGGTGGGGCCCGCGCTGACGGGCCGACCCAGCCGCGTCAATGGAGGCGGCGCAAGGCGGGGCGGCGGGCGCGGGGCGCCGGGGTGGCGGAGTGCGGTTTGTAATTAGTGCCGGGCGGTGCCCAAGTTTGCGGCCGCCCCTCGCTCGCCCAGCGCCGCCGCCACCAGCCACTGCAACTTCGCCGCGGTCGCTGCTGCCCGCCGCTTCTCTGTTATTTGCACAGGCGTGCCGCCGCCGCCGCCGCCGTGGCGGTGCCCTGCTCCCTCGCCTCGCTTCCGACGCTTGCGCCGCCGCCGCCGCCGCCGCCGCCCCTTCCGCCCTCGCCGTCCGACGCCCACCGCCGTGTTCATACATGAACGCGTGCGGCCTTGTACACTGTCAACACTCCGTCTCCGGACGCAGGCGACGCGTGAGCTATCGTGCGAGAAAGCGTGCGAGTAGCGGCGATTGTAACACTCCTCGCTATCACGGGATGCGTCCTGCAGTTGACACGATGCGCGCTGTAGATGGAAATCGATGTTTTGCCAGAGTGTACAACCCCATATTTTTTATAGAAAAGAAACCCCGTGCACACTTTCACAGTGACAAATATGTTCTTTTGTTAATCGCTACTACTCTGGGTGACGTGACTTCTGTGGGTTCCGCAAAAATCCGCCATTTAGCTCTGCTTCATTAATCACCAAACAGCGTTCTTGTTTCCTAAGTCATATAACACATCATTGATATAGAGTTTGTTCTCTCAGTATAAAAACAAAACAATTCTTCTATATACAAAATCTTCTATTCAAAGTCTTTCTTCAACTGCAAATTCCAAAAATCATGCAATATAATTTTTCTCCCAAAAGTATTGAAGTGTTCAATGAATTGTATGTGAATACGAATGCAATGATGAAATTAATGGTGTAGGGTTTTGGCATTTAATGTGTTTATTGATATTTTGAGATATTTTAATATTTTCTCACTATCCTCTTAGAATCTAAATTCTATGTCTTATATTTAACACAACTATTCATATTGATTTATAACGTATTTATAAACACTCCTATAAGAAGCTCTTATTTCAGGAAGGTTGTTTGTGATCTGCCCCGAATGTTGGCGCAGTGTATTTTAGAAACAACTGCAAAATAAAAATATTTTCTTAAACGGGGATTAGATATTTTCTTATTGTTGAGGCAAGCTCCATTTCATTTGCGACCTGAGATAGCAAATAAACGATCGGTGACATGCTCACATTAGACGCTGCGTCCTGCGCTCTGACTGCCAATTCAAAGTGACGCGACGCAGTGACCCGGACGAGAACCTGACGTCATTCGTTCGACCAAGAAGACGGGGTCAATCATAAAAACACTGGACCGCGCCCGCGCGCGGGATGCTGCCACTTTTCGCCTTTATAGCCGCTGAAATGTGCGTTTCGTGACCCAGAATAGACGCGTGTTTCACAAATAAGAACGAAGTCCCCTCCCCCTTCTGTTTCGTTCATCTCTGTTGGTAATGCATCTCATTTACAATAATGATTTATACGTGTTACTAAAGCAGCACTTGTACGAGCTAATGCTGTCCGAGCATGACTTGAAAATTGGTTTCATTTAAATTGAATCGTGTGTTTAGTGTCGAGCGTCGTGATGTTCGTTATAAAAAATAAACGTTCGTATAATATAATCGTTTCCGCGTCCGTCCTACGAAGATTAGTGTCTAGCAATTATATTTCAGGTAGATAAGCGATGCAAAACAGGCGGGAGAATTCTTTGACCGGGGTTGATGTGTCGCGAAGTGTGTATCGCGCACGCAATGGTTTGCGGGCCGCCAGGTTTATTCGGGCGAGACATGCATAACGATAAATATCCTCGGCGAGCCCCTGCATGACAGATGGTGTGGCTTGGGAATGTCCTCAACAAAAGAGGAGTCGTGTTTCCTTCTGAACCGTACCTGGCGAGATTGAAAAATTCTGTTGGGGTTTGCATGACACACGTTTGCATTGATTTAGTTTTTGAAATGACCAACAACATTCCTTACTTCCAGTGCTACCGCTTTTGCTGTAGTAAAGACAGAATTATTTCAAAAATATTTTGTTTTTATTTACTCACAATAATTTTGGATATGTTATATTTTCGAGAAGAAAGAATTTAGCAGTCTCTTTCTATTAATTTGAAATATACTTAATAAAATGTCATGCTAATAAGAAGTAGTATGTGCATTTTAAGGAAAACCTGGGTGAATTGTGGTTCTTTCTTATTCTTTCAAGTAACTTCAATTTAAAATTTATTTTGGATTGTATAGTTCACAAATTGAAAGTTTTGGTAATTGAAGCCTGTGTAAGGAGAAAAAAATTGGCAAATTTTAATTTAATCGTCTTTTTGAAGTGTATTTCAACTTTTCATCATTTACAGAATGATACTAATTAAATGCTTTTTTCATGAGATCTAATGTAGATCATCTACATTTTATGTATTAATGAAATGTTTATGTGAACACAAAAATTGCATTATTTAGTAAAAAAGACGAACGCAATAGTAAGTGTAAATTGTATTCGTGACTCTTATTGGCAGAAGACATAGCGTTTTTGAAAATTAAGAAAACATTGAATATACTTCGTCGTGGAATTCTGAGAATATTATGGTTCTATCCAGACAATTTAAGCGTTATTTTTTACTACTGTATTGGAGACTTTAATCACACTTTAATACCTTTCCACGACCGGAGTGACCTCGTCCTGGTCGCACTCGTAATTTTGCCCAACCCGAGAGCTAATTTAGTTCGTGTAAATTAATTTCCTCGGCTGATATTTGAAGGCGGTTATTCATGCACACTCGATGGAAGGGCTTAGCCGTCTCATTTCCGGAGCGTCCAGCTCCGCACCGACCGCGGGTCTTAGCCGGAGCTGCACCGGAACAGACCCCAACGCGTCGCGTCGTCCGGCAGCGCTACCGAAGCAGGCTACGCGCGCTTCCCAATATTTAACTTCAAATCAGGAATTTCTTTCTCCGTGCGTTGCTTTTGTCAAATTACAGAGCCATAAATCAAAATTAAAAAGTCAATATGATCAACATTTTACATTTTTTCAACTCACCTGCCTCATCTCTCTCCATCTCTCCCCACTTTTCCCGCGCCCATGCGTACAGCGATTTGGAATCTTGTCATATATCATAGGGCTTTCATCAATCAAGGATTATCTTCGAAGCGGATGAAATATTTATACGAAGAGAATTTTCACATCTGCGATCTCTATTGAACTCGAAAACTGGAGGCTGGGCTTTGAGCGCCGTGATAAATCGCCGGGGTACTGCTCCGTTGTGCGAGCGAAGAGAGCGTGCCCGGGGCTCGAGCTAGACGCTCCGCGCAAAAAAAAGTGAAAGCTGTAACTATTTACACGTCGTTTACAACTAGTGAAGTTAAAAAAATAACGAAGCGAACCTTACAAAAGCTAGAAAGAAGGGTGTGTATCTTCGCTCGTAAATTGGCATCGATTGGAGGTTACTGTTCGCGTAGATAAAAGTCGTTATCGTAAGTTTTTGGACGCATGCCTGTCGAAGAGGCGAGTTTCAGTGTGATGGGTACACGTTATCTTGGAAGGGAGAGAGTACTATTCCCCTCGATTTGTGGGGGAGTAAATCAGGCAGAAGCGTCGGGCTTCGATGCGCGGTTGTTATGGAAGTGAATAATGGGTTCATTTAAATGTAGATTCGTATTGACTACCTGTACTTACGACAATAAAGGTGTTACGGACCTCTGCGCTAGTGTGCTAATTGTGTTCTTTTTTTTTTTTAGGTAAGTTTCGATGTTTCTGTTGTGTCATTTCGACGGATACGTGCGTGGTAAGTCACTTCTTTTTAGTATTTCAAAATTGTATTTTCTGGTTCTGATACAATGCCGTTTTTACTTTCTGGTATACGTACGGAGTAATATTCGTAGTATAGAGAAAGTTATGTAATGCTACGCGAAAAAACGGCGAATTTTCGACAGAAAAAAGTTTACTGCCGGGCCCTGAAAACAAAAAAGTGGATAAATCCAGTCGCTAAATTACGAGAAGAAACCCTCTAACACGTGGTGTAGCCAGAATCACAGTTTTGTGGGTCCTTGATGCCGAAAAACCAATTGAAAGCAAAACGTCCGTCCGTCTGTCCGTCTGTCCGTCTGTCCGTCAGTCCGTCCCTCTGGCCGTCCGTCTGTGAACACTACTAGCGCCTAAAACATCTTTTCCAAATTCAAGAATCCCCAGTCGATCTGGCTCTTGTTGCAATTTTTACATTTTGAGAAACATTCTTTAAAATTTTGGGGTACTTTACATGAAGCCTCCTGTATCAAAATTTTCGCAAAAATGGATCCAAATTCATTCTTTCAATTTATTGTAAGAATAGAGTAAAATACACCCCTGATACCGAAAAAGTGTTTTTTAAGTGTTAAAAAGAGCTTCAAATTTTGCATTTACAGTAATCCTTAATCGCCTTTTTCTTAAAAATTGCTTCAAATTTTTCAATTAAAATTTCTATTGAGGACGAGGCTTTTACTCTTCTTTAATATTCCTGAAGTAATAACTTGGTTGTACTACTAGGAAACAAAATGTTGAGAAAATGTCAAAAAAATGTACTGTGTCCGACGATAGATAGCAGCTGGCAAGAGAATGGAGCAAGACCTTAAGGCCAGACCTCACCAAGGAAATTAGAAAACTTTACAAGAAAGTCTGTGATATTCTGTTGCACCCCTAGTTGGTATTGATTTCTTGTATCAATATTTCCTGATGAATTTAATATGCTGAGTTATTTGTTCCCTCCATTGTTGTAATCCGGACTGTTGAATTTCATTGTCATTAAAATATGCAGTTAAGCGTTTCCCAATATTGCTAATGAAATGCAGGTACCAGTTCTTGTATATATACGATTCTTACGCTTCGTATGAATAAACGTTATGTATTATTTTTCGTTGTTGTCTATATTGAATTAGAGAAAGGGAATTAGAGGAAATACGAATTATATAGAGATATTAAATACGTATTGATTAGAATATTAAAATATACAAACGCGTAAAACGTATAAACTAGTACATGTTTTGAGTTAGTTTTAAGATATTAAAGAATTGCAACGTTGTGTAGTGTTTTATAGTAAAAATGTGAGGAATTAAATTCTAAAAGTAGTCAAATAAAAGTTTATTTTTATGCTTTTTATTTACGTTTATATGCCCATTCCGTCCATCAGTTTGGAAAGATTTTCGATTTGCATTTTTTCTGAGAATGAATAAAGAATCCGATATCCCCTTTCTAATACCCCAACGCATGGTATGAAAAATGACGGGATACGCATTTATTTGCTGATTTATAAGTTAGAAATGATTTATCAAACAAATATTTTAAAGTAATTGTTAAAGAAATGGAGTTGCGAACGCAAATGCAAGTAATTTTATCCCGTTCAATCGTCCTTAGAAACGCACCAAGGAAAAAATGCCCAATTCGGCCCTTCAAAATCTTCCCTTCCACTGTCCTCAAAGCCCTACGGACGAACGAATTTGGACGGTATCCCTTTTTAACTCGCTGCCACACAACGCCACTCCAGAACTTCTTGTCCCAGCGATCTCGCGTTGCTCGCCAAACGTTCAAGTCCACTTCAACCGGGCCGCAACGCCCGCCGCCCGCCTCCCGCGCGCACTCGGCGCCGCTTCCGTCACGGCCTGCAAACAAGAAGCTAAAATAGCCGGCGGCCATGTTGGTTTTGTCGGGTGCGCGTGAGCCGCAGCGGCAGTGACGGCGCCGTGACGGGTTGGCGGCGCACGGAGGGAGGCAACGGAGACCAGTCGGAAAGTAGTGGGGAGTGGATAGAAGAAGTAAACCGAGAAAGAGAGTCAAAAGGGTAGTGCGGTGTGAAGAAAACGAACGTGAGTGAACTATAGTCAGATGAGTCCCTAGGGGAGTGTGAAGTAAAAGTAACGTCAACCTATTTAAATAAAATGAAAAAATACTAATATTTAAATTAAACTCTAACAAAGAAACAAGAGTGGAGGATTAATATATTGAAATATTGGGAAAAGATAACATGGTGATAAATGTCCGATGATAACAGAAAATGACGAAAAACCGATAATGGAAGAAGACGAGCAAACCGGTAGGAAAAGAGAACCTATGAGTAAAAACGTATGAGAAAATGGGTGAGAAAGGGGGGGAAATCTTCCGCGAAAGAGGGGATTTGTATCAGGTCGAGAGAAGGAAACGAACGAGAAAATGAAAAGAGAAAACAATGTGGGTTCAGTGTCGAAGAACTGAAAGCGAGGGTCACGCGAAACAGGTGAAAACAACGTGTGCGCGAACTAGCTTGACGGCATGCGTGGGTGGCACATCAATCTGCAGTCGCAAAACACGCCTATATTTAGGCCGCGTCATGCAACAAACACACTCCGCGCCTCGCCTCGCGCGAGACGGAGGCGGCGGGGCAGGGCAGGTAGGGGCGGGGCGGGGCGGCTTGCGAATGAGTCGCGGGGAGGTGAAGGAAAGCGCGGCCCCACGATCCCGCGCCGCGTGACGCAGCGCCGCGCCCTTTGAGCAGGGAACGGAGCGCCGCGCGTTCCTGAGGTTCGGGCAACGACGCCTCGGGACAGGGGGCGGTGTCCGGCCGCGGTGGGGGACGAAGCAGCATCAGTTCAGGGCTCTCAGACCGAGGAGGAAGTAGAGAACTAACTGAACTCGAGGAATGGACGTATAATAATGGAGGAAAAGCGATGTTAATGGCCATGTTCGAATGGAGATGATATTGATGGCTGTTGATTCTCTTGTTTTGAGGACGCAGATTTCGGATCAAGTTGGAGAACGGGATCGAGATCAGGATTGCCAATACCACCAGACCTTTCCAATGGCTGTCGGTGACTATCGTATCATGAATATGGCATTCAGAATGTGGCACTTATGGCTGAAATTTAGTACGTGCATTGTATTAAGAAAGATGTACACACTTGAAAACATACCAGTTTTGTTAACATTTTTAATTTAATTTATTTATTTCCTGTTCAGCATTTAACATGCGATTTATGTATTCCATGATAAAAGATTTATTTCATTAACTTAAAGAAAACCTCTGTGATTCTAGTATTCAAGTTTGTGTTAAACGACGTATGATCCGAATGTTGACACTAAATTAAATTACTCAATTTATTTAGTACCTACTGATAAAAAATATTTCAGCAGGGTAAAAAACTATTCAAAATTATTGTAGACGTTATATGTTATTTACACGTTGTTTCTGCAACGTTTCTGTGTGTTCTTTTCTCATCCAACTATAATGAATGATGTCTCAAAATGCACAACACTGTCATAATAACAATATCTGATTTCTTTAGTGCAGTGGATATCCTCCTTTCCGTCTGAAAAAAGGGTAATTATTCTTTGGAATTTTCTCATTGCTTCTCTGACACACTCATCTTACGAAAGTAGATTGATATCTTTACTGACACGTTTGAATTTGTTTCGACAATATCAGTTGTTTGTCGATTTTCATTAATAGAAATATATACGCACCGTGCTTGTATAAAATGTTAACTTGTATCTTTTGTGTAGCATGATAAACGTGAACACGTCAGACAGTATAAATTACGACAGCGCTCCTTTCATTCATTTCACGTTGATCAACTTCATCAGATAGACAAAAATGCTTTCAATCTATTTCCCATCCAATTCCCTCAGTCGACACAGAAAACCTATAGTAAGTTCGTTATCCTACCGCCCCCCCCCCGCACCTCCTTTATTTCAGGATTTTCCAATAGGTCCGCTTTAATTCTTTCCCCACTCACAGCTAGAAATCTCATTCATTATTTCTTTCAGTGACATTTGCTGCTTCTCACGCAATCCATTGTGGCGAGATCGGCCTGATTCACGTCAAACGTCGTTTCAACCCCAACGAACGCCTTGTGCGCGGAGCGAGACCCGCCCCTGGTCCCCGTTCTCGCTCCCCGTGCCCCTCCCTGCTCGCTCGCGTCGTACGTGTGTGAGTACACTGCCGCTAATGAGTCTCGCAGCCTTTCAGTGGTCAACGTACACAAAGCATGATTCGGATTCTGCGCGCCGTCCTCGCATTTTGTTTCCGTTTGGTGTCGCTTACTGATGCCGAATCGTTGCTGCATCTGATGTCGCCAGCTTGTTTGGTTGTTGTTTTTTTTTTTGCTCTGTTTTGCGAGGGAAGAATATGTTCATTGAATTCTAATGCGAACCAGCTCCAGTTTTCAGAATTGGCAGTCGTTGCTAGCAATCGATTATTTTGTAACTGACTTCCTCTGTGGTGTAGATCCACGCGTTGGGCTAGACCATTGAATATAGTATATCACTACTTGTACTCACTACAATTAATCGCATTTTTTAACCAATCTTTAAAAGGAAATCGAGACAGATTTATTAAATGAATTGTGTGACTTGAATATAAGTTGAAGTTGCATTATCTAAAATTATCTGACCAATCATATATTTTCTAAGAATCGTGTAACTAATCGAGGAGCCTTGAAATTACGTCCGATGTATTCAAAAATAATTTTTTTCCCATAATGCAAAAGTTACTGGTAGTGTCCAAATTAAATGATCCATGTGAATTAAATAGAGTTTTTGTATAAATATTTTTAGCTCTTTCTCTTTTGCTCGGACTTTTGCTGAAGTGCGCATGAAGCGTGACAATGAACTTTTGCTGCCACGTCGTGTCCGCACTCTCCGAGAAATGATTAAATTAAGAATAGGCGCGGAAATGCAGCTTGGTGTCGTTTTCACCCGGCGACCAAATAGCGGGACACGTCACACAGGGTGGCGCGACCCGCCGAGCTCTACTCCTTGTCGCCCGCAGCCGCCGAAATAATAATCAAGCCTCCTTCTGACGACTGCTGGCAGCGGCACCGGGGCCGGCGGTGAAGGTGGTGTTGAGGGCGGCGGCGTCAGCAGCGGGCCGAGCGGGTTATCGTCATTCTGCCCCGCCGGTTCTCTCGCGGCCCGCCTCCCGGCCACCTTATCTCGTGCAAGGCGTGCGGCCCCTACCCCGTGTCTCCGCCCACAGACTTCCCGCTCCTGTGCGCCCGTCACCGCCCCCGCTCCCCGCCACAGGCCCGGCACTTTTGCACCCACCGCCCCGCATTCAGCTGACCCAGCGTTGTGGCGCCCCGTTGGTGCAGTGGCTGGCTTCGCCCTACGACCTGCCCGGCTCTTTCCGCTCACCTCTGCTTCTCGTCTGTCATGGAGTTCAACTTCCTGCGGGATGCTGATATTGGGAATTTTAAGAGTATTTCGAACGAAAGAGGTGAAAATTGAAGGACAACAGATTCAGATAAAGCACTTTTGGCCTGGACTGGTCAGGCTGAAAATCATTGAATAGGTGATTACTATAAAAAAGCCTACACGTTATTCATACTATTTAATAATGATAACAGTTCGTATTTTTACTCAGATCACCTTAATTATTATTTATACCTTAAAGCTCTTTTTAATATTTGTTTCCTACATTCTCAAGCATTGAGGAATTATTATCACATGCATTATTATCACATTTTTGCCATGCACAAGAACGGACTACAACATTGACATATACATTAGATACTCCTTTATCACTTTCGTTGATTTCAATGGCGAAATTCAGTCTATTGTGAAGTTTGTCACTTTCAATATTTTTCTCCTGCATAATTCCATCGCATTTCCAACTGCTATGATCGCAATTTGCTATTGACACCGCCACCGACGTCTCTATGGTTTTCTATGTTGCCGATTTCGCCCTACCACCCAAGCTCACTTATGTACATTCATTCACGTGTTCTCTCAATTTATTCACCGTTCATATTCATGCTACATTGACCCCCCCCCCGTCCATCACCTCTTCTCCCTCAACACGTGTGTCTTATCTCTCTTTCTCATATCATCCACTTGCCATGTCTACCTGCGTCACTTCATTAACATGATAGCCTCCTAGTTTCTTCCATTTTTCTTTCTTTTAAATTTCTTCCATTTTCTCTTAAATTCCATTAGGTATTCGTATTTCCTTTCTCTCACCAGTGCCAATTCTCCAAATTTCATTTCTCACGGCGTCCTGCAGCTGTCGCGACAGCCATCACCTCTCGTCGTGGCGTTCGCCCTGTTCTTGCGACATTTTTTGCGGCCGGGTATGGGGCTCTGCGTTGGGCCGATGGCTGCGCCTGATACGGCTGCCGCTAAATACACATGTAGGCGGCGCCAGCGTTGCAGCTTTTGTTCGCTCGGCGCAGGGGCTAAGCGGCCACCGTGCCACTTGCGCCTTGCACTTTTAATTGGAGAGATATCTCGCGACATAAGATAGATTGGGGTGAGGTTATGTCATTGTGAAAAAAAGTTCTGTAATATCCGGTAGAATGGCCCGTTGAAATAACGTGTTGCAATTTATTCTTCTTGATCTGACAAAATGAAAATTCGAGTGACTTACTCTGTAGATGAAATGCCAAGTATAATGGCTTTTAAGTTTCCAAATTTTGTGATTCTTTTTTAAATAATTTGTATTTTTTCTCGCTCATTATGAAAATTATTCAAGTTTTATTTCCATAATATTGATACACATTTTCTGAAAGATAAATCTCTAAGAAACCAATATTTACATAACCAGATGTATTAAACAAAAGTGCTGTGAGATTCAGGCCTCGTTTGAATTATAGTAAAAACGTTCTACATCTGATCACCGATTACTGAAACTTTTTAAATCCTTTGCGTTGATTCTCTAGGGAACGTACTTCATTTATTAATGCGTTTGAGCTCAACAGTTAAACTTAGAAACGTTAAAGAGCAGACACGAGAGAGGAATCCTTAAAATACATTGTGGAGTTGAGGATTTACTACGCGGGGTAACTGGTGAGGATTTGTATGATTTGTAAAAACTTATGATAAATTCAAATTTTTCTGAGATATATTATGGGAATTGTTTGTGAGAATGGTTTACAAATTAAAGAAAACGAAATCAAGTTTATACAAAATACTTGATTTTTATTAAGACTTTTTCCAAATTCATACAAACTACTCTTGACTTTGCCGTCGGAAATTTGTTCGACTTTTAACTTGTAACGCTTCCGGGAACCTTCCTGCGTTGAGGTCTGTAAAATAGGGTGCCTCGCGATACAACGTACGAAAGTTGATGGATAAACATTCACGACAAGATTTTAAACAGATATCCTTCTATCGAATGTATACATATTTGTATACCTTCTATTCGCTTTGCTCACGTTGACTGTTTTATAAATTACCTTTGCAAAGATATAAAATATTTTGGGGTACGAGATCTAATATCTAGTCGTTGTCGCTAGATTTCTCTGTTCGATCTGACTAAACGTCTGTGCAGGTCAATACAAACAAGTCCGAAGATGTAAGGCACACATTACCACCGCCTTCCCTACCAAACCGAAATTCTTCTCCCCCGCTTTAATTTTGTACCATTTTATCTTTTGCCGCACGCAAAAGGCATCGTTATTTATTCAAGAAGCGCACGTCCTAAATGAAATATGACGCAATCTTTTGTACAAACACGTAAGACGAAATGCCCGGGAGAGCTGAGAACGGAACAGTCGAGGCGCATTTAAAATATTCATATGCCGCGCTGAAAGATTGCGCAGGTGGCCAGGTTAATTAACGCGCCAGCGGTGAGGGTGTGGCGGGGAGAGGGACCGAGTTGGAGGTCGGGGTAGGGATGGGAGCGGGCGAGGCTTGAGGGCACTTGGAAGTGGGAGCGGACGTGGGCGTGGGCGCGGGAGTCATTGCGAGTGCGGCCACGAGAGGCCGCTCCGGTCGAGGTGCGCGGTTTCGATGGTGGACTTCCTTTTGTTCCTGCGAGGAGCTACGGAAAGCTGTCTGGATGCAGCGAGAAATTGGCCACAATCCCGGTGTAGGATTCATTGATCAATCTGTGTAATGTATATCCAACCCCTGCATGAACACGAACACTCGTAACTCTTCTCACACAAAGCTTCCTTGGCCACATTAATTAACATGGGGGGGGGGCTCATTTTGCCCACCAAATTATCAAAATCATTATATTAAAGGAAAGTACCCAAACCCGGGTCGTCTTTTTGTTTTCGAATATTTTGAAATCAAATTTTCCGCACAATGAAATCAAAATAATTGCAATGCATGCCTTTCTTTCAAATATAATATTCTACTTAAAGTTGTTAGCCAATTATTTTAACAATAAATTGTTTCGTAAACATTGCATGTTGTGGATTTATAAAACAGGTTTCCTAATGTGAGGGCCCCGCGCAAGAAACGCCTCCCCCCGCAGGTACCCATTTCAAGAAATGGGTAAAACTAAATGAAAAAAACTGCAAATAGATTGCAGTGAATATAATTGTACAAAAATAAAAGTTTGACATTTTATACATAAGCAATTGTCTTATATGTCTCGCACATAGTCAAAGGCTAGAAAAGTCACATGTACAAGCCACTTTTTCCGCCCCCGCAAATTCTACCTTAGTTCAGAGTGAACACATTAGGCACATCTCCCATAGTTCTCCTAAAGCTCACTGAAAATTTACACTGCAAAACGTGTTCTCTGCATCTTCCTCACCTGGGAGGGAAGATATTCCTGGTAAAACTTCCAACGTGGAAGAGCCAGAGTATATGTCGATCAATGCATCTTCCGTTTGCTTTATGTTTAACTTAAGAATTTTCTTAAAACTCTTTCTTTTCAACTTCTCTGTGATTAAATTTTGAAATTGTTTCTTGACCTCTTTTCTCTTCCTGCCCTTGCGAACTTTCAGGTTTCAGAGTATGCTCTTGCTTTTTATTAGACTCCTATGGTATTTTGACTCCTATGGTATTAGACTCCTATGGAAAATTGTGGGATCGCCTTAAGAACCTTTGGGGGGCTCGGGTTAGGCCCCCCACCAGGAGGGCATGTTTATATTTCAAATAGGCACCAGCGTGTTTATATTTCTAATTCCAATAACATTTTTACGAGGCAACTAAAATAAATTACATTACCTTACATCAATTGCTTGTAATGTCACCTTCAAAATAATGTAAAGGTTAGACGACTTACTGGTTGTTCGTGCGAAGTCAAACAACTGAGAATAAGCACTTGACAAAGCTTTGCTTTTACAGTTCGCACTAATGGCCAACTGTTCGGCAACAAGTGAAAATGAAAACACTACCGCTTGACTGGGCCTCGGTTTGCAAAGAAGTACTATTTTTAAGTAAATTTCCAATAGGTAACATCACACTACAAAGCTGTAAATCAAGGGGCTTGCATTAGGAATTGGTCCCGGGTTTGGGTACTTTCCTCTACTAATGCCGCCTCTGATACAATCATGACTTTCTTTTTGTATTGAAATCACAATTTCTGAGTTTTGGAAAATCTTTTCTTTTACATGACAACTTTGTTAACTTACAAAACATAAAGTTCTTTGTAGCTTCGTTCCTACTCGTGATGTGACTATCACTGTTTCCAGTAGTCAACTGAAGGGTAATCTATTGGTGACTGCTGTCAGGCATGAGTTCTTAGAAGCTGAGATGAGAAAATGGCACTTTACTCTTCATATAAAGATCTATAACGAGGATTTATAAGTACATTCTGAAACTGCCGTGTGCTGGAAAATAAGTCAAGATTCTAAATGAAAAAGAAAGGAGAAGGGAAAAAATCTTATAATCTTCGCGGTGTTTATGTAAGAGATGTGCGGCACTTTGGAACCTCTGACAATGGGCTCTGGTACCTCGACGATTTCTACTTGGTTGCTATCTGAACGTGTTTGAACGCCACTGACATCAGAAAAGTTGCTGTAAATGCTCTTCTCCTTTTTTTGTGCTCGTCTGGCCCCAGCAACATACTACATATGTTCTGACTCACGTTTGCTAAGGTGTGTAGAAACCATGTAGAGACTTCGAAAAGCGTGTTTTTTTTATCGTTACCGGACAACAGTGTCGTCAGGGATGTATAAGCACTTACCAATTAACACTGGCAGTGAAAGTTAAAAAAAAAAGTTATTTTACTTCACTTAATTAAAACTACCATTCATGAATACGGATGTATTTCATGGATTTTATGGATTTTATTTCATATATGAACAGTATGAAAAAATACAGGAACAGTCGTTTCAATGAAAATTGAATTGTGCCACTACAATACCTTTAAAAGTTGGAAGACAACAGCTTACTTCCTTACCCCCCAAAAAACAACAAAAAATCATTAATTCCTTGACTACGGTAGGACGGTATGACTACGGTAGGACGAGGAAGAGTGCTAATAGTCAGCACTGAAAGAAAAAGGTTCATTTTTGTGACATGTTCTGCTATCGTAATGTGCAGAGAAGCCTCGACCAGGAGAAGTCAGGGAGGCGTTGTAGGGAATATGGTCGAATGTGATGAGTTATTAAATTTTGAAGCATATACATCTAGCGTAGGGAGCTTAAAGTTGTAAAATCTCTAAGAAATAATACTTCTCAAGACTACTTTGAAACATGTAAAATTTTTCGATTCGTTATGTGTTCAAACCAGAAGACCATATTGACGAGATAGCTCATGAAACACGAAGCAGACGAATACTTCCAAAGGAAGAGTAGGGAATAAGTGAGAGAGAAATCCTGCAGGCAATCTCGTCTGGAACAAAGCGAGTTGGCAAATCCAGCGGTGGAAGCGAGCGCCATGGCAGAGGCAGAGCGGAATGTCTTCAAGGACTCGATACCCGGGAGCGCGTGTGAAGGCACGAAAGGCTGTTGAGAGGAAACAGTAGGCTGAAGAGCGGGGTGAGTGCGTTGGCGCGCGCCGAGCACTTGATAACGCCGGGTGGTGCGGCATGGCGCGGCGCGGCGTGGCGCGGCGCGGCGCGGCGCGGCGCGGCGCGGCGCGGCGCGGGGCGGAGTGGAGTGAGGCGACGGGGGCGGCGCGGGACGACGAGCCGGGGGGGGGCAGCGTACCAAAACCGCGTCAGACGTTAACGGTCTGTCTTGTGGCACTGCGGCGCTGCGGCGGGCAGGGGGAGAGATCAGGCTGGAATGTGTGTGTGGGGGGGAGGGAGGGGGGGGAGAGCAGTAACTGTGGCGTGGGCGGAGTCATGAAGTGGTGCGGAAAATTGGGGTGTTTGTGGTGGTGACTGCGCGGTAATGGGAGTGTTAGTGGCGTGAGGTCGTTGTGATGGCAGGCGGCGTCGACGCGGTCGGCAGTGTCTTCGGTGGAAGTGGTGATGTAGGCGTGAAAGGAGATGGTGGGGGTGGGAGCGCCGATGGTGGCGGCGCGGCGCTGAGGGCGATGGGACGGTGGTGGCAGTGATTGCAGTGGTAGGAGTGTGAGAGGCGGCGGAGGCTGCGTTGCGGCGGCGGTGGCTGTGGCGGCAGCGGCGGGGCAGACGGTTTCGCGGCTCAGTGATGCCCTGGTATTCGCCAATTGGATTTTCACTGCCGCCTCGCAGATTCCGCTGGGACTAGGGGGAGGTCTCGGGGAACGGGGTGCCAGCTCGACGCGGGACGCAGTCTGCCATGACAGGGCCAGTCGCTCGGCCAACCACAGGTCGCCGCTGTCTTTCTTTCCCTGACCTAAGCTCACACAACTTCAACATTCATATGTGTCCCGCTAACTGGGCACATATCAAATAAGATACACCAAATTTGTATTGTTTTTCAATTTTTCCGGAGTAACTTTCTCCCTCATTTCGCAGTATTTTCTGTTGTAGGCATTTTTCATACAGAAAACAGTTTCTCAAAATTCTAGACCTGTCTCTGAAAAAATATTTA
The DNA here is from genome assembly GCA_011170035.1 of Teleogryllus occipitalis. NCBI lineage: Eukaryota > Metazoa > Arthropoda > Insecta > Orthoptera > Gryllidae > Teleogryllus > Teleogryllus occipitalis. Next base: position 37,073 of record BLKR01015699.1, on the reverse strand, counting down.
CGCTCTACCGTTTCATCAAGAACAATTTTGCACATTGCAATCTTCAGGTGGTGTTTCGATACATTTTCGCCTGTGCGTCGTTTTTGCTGCGAGGTATGAAAGAACAGATAGTATCCACCCAACAATTGGTAAGCATTTGTTATTTTTCTGATAAAACATATCACACACTGAAAGCTACTCATCATTTCCTGGTTTATCATGGTTTTGTTAGTAATGTAGCTGATATAGTTCTCTGGTAACTCGTACCACCTGGCAATAACTAGTTAAACAGTTCATGATACTTCAGTAATGTATTACATATATTAATGCTATGTCCCTAGACGAATTCTTCAAATTATATTTGACGACCTCGACAAAATAATAGTTTTTTCTAAGTTATATTTAGTTCTATTTTTGTATTCGTAATGTAAACGTTTTATTAAATTGACAATTTGTAAACAGGAAACTCATTATACTATATTTTTTGGCGTTGGAGGTAAAACTGAGTAGATGGCTGTTTTGTTTTCTCGAATTAACAATTTGCTGCGAGAAACCAAATGAATTTGTTTGTTTATCCAACGGACTATGGAGCTTTTAGCAATGATTAACAAGCGAATGGATTATAACCAATGTTTCTACATAAAGCAGAACAAATTTGCATTAAAATTTACAATCATATAATTGATTTGATTTGATGATCTGAAGTTAAAAATTCGCGGAATGATGCATAGGGAATTCTAAAGATATTTGCGTAGAATGTCGGGCAGTTGTGCAGATATGAAGTGAAATTATTTGTATTAATGCACATTTCTTGAATATTAAATCGCATATTTATGTTTTATTTTTTTATACGTACTCTTAACACTTCGTGTTAATTTTTTTGTTTTTTTGTTTATTACTTTGACTAACATTGACGGTCCGCGTTTGTCCGAAGCTGCAAATTTAGACTAATTTCACTCAATTTTATACTAGTAGTTATTTCCCATTTTTAATCTTTTCAGAAACACATAGCTGAAAAGTTATCTAGAGAGCAGTAAATCAAGAAATAACTTATGACGTTTTAGCAGGGAGTTTCATGAAACAATTTTGGCTTTCTAAATTAGATTAGGTAATAATTTGAATACATTTTTGGATGTTATTTTATATATATTGGGTATAAGTTTAACATTAAATTTCGTAAGATATTTGGATTTCATAATATTGCCGTTGTTACAACTTTTATAAAAGAGAAGGTAAAAGCATAGAAAGTAGTTATTAGAAAGGGAAACAATAGAAAAGGAAGGAAGAGAAAGGATAATCAATACTCCAACATTCTTCCTCACTAAAGAGACGAACTCGCGATCGTCAGAACATGGCGACGGTTCTGCATTAATATCTTGAAATTTCTTCAGTAGGACTTGAAATTATAGATTAAGTAAGTTTTTCCAAGAGATTTTAAAGGATATTAGCGAAGTTTTGTTATCCATCGAATTTCATTAGACTTGTGAATTTTAATGAAGAAAATAAATTGGAATATGTAAAATTGTAAATCACAAAGAAAACACAAAGAGCTCTTCCTCTCTTTCCGTTGCTCTCCGAGACATCTTCACCATTACGCTTTTCCATCTTCTCTGTAATCCCCTAATTGGCAGTCCAAAGTGCCGGTTGTTGTCAAAGTTGGTAATCCTGCTCGAACTAAGAGGAGAGAAACCTTTGCCTTCCATCGGCGCTGACCCGGGAATACCCTGTCTTCCACGGAAGAAGCTTGAAGAAACGCTTGCTTTCGAAGAAGAAAATTCTTCTTGAGATCACATCGGCCTTCGTTGATCGATGGAGTGGACAGTTCCTTTTCTCATCACAGGGAGCGACTGCAATTTCATCTCTTTCGCAGAGAAAAAACTTTAGATTTCAATGTATTTGCGGTCGTCATTCCAGTCATTTAATTTTAATGACTATCAATAGCCCCGAAAAATAAATGGCTAATTGATTTTGTCTGAGTTTATTAAAGATGTATGTATTGGAATATCATTAAAACGGTTCATATATTCAAATTGCCATAGAGTTCCCTTTATGGCGGGTTCCCTTTATGGAGGACATAACTTAAATTCTTATTCAAAGATCTTTATGTACGCGCAGTTAGTATTAAAACATAAACTAACTGCTTACACAGAATTTTGTCAAATTTTTTATCGAACTCATGAGATCTGAAGTTATCTACGTCACTACATCTTAATATCGCAATCAATTATAGTATCTTATTTGAATCTTATGCATTTTGGACACGTATGACCATCGATGAAAAGTGAAAAAATTCCAGTTTTTCGAAAAATATGTTTTTATTTAAGTAAACTAGTGCTGTTATCAAGTTTAGGAGGAATGTATTTGACAGTCAAATGCAATGTTATTATTTTAGAATTGTAGTGTTTTATGTAGTCGGACGTTGAAGCGTGTAATAATTTATCTCTGATTACTGATTATAGTTAGGTTTGATTTCTGTATTGCATTAATACTATAATTATTGGCACAATACTTTTTTTTCTAACTTTCGGTATTCTGGTCATTATGTGGGATTACTTTAAGCATTGTGATTTACTCTCCAAATGATTATTGACTAAAATAACACATTATTTTTTATGTCGCTTAGGTGTTCAGTAAAAAATAATTTTCTAGTATCAGCGTAGTTAATTATCTTGTACTACTGGACACTGTACTTGTACTACTTATTTGTACTACTGGGAAAGGTCTCATAGACATATTATCATTCAACAAGATAAAAGAGAAACTCTTGATCAAGAGGAAATGGTCTCTTTTAAAAACTACTTCTGAAGTAGTGTTGGTAAGAAACGATACGTTTGAGTGGTGCGTGCCGACGCCTCCCGGGCTGCGCGGGAGCGGACGTGCCGTTGTACGCTCTCCCCGCCCGAGACCGGTACCTGCAGCGTCTAAGCACCGCTTCCGGTGCCCGCTCGTAAACCCCAACCGCAGAATCCGCCGCTTCCCTGGAGTCGTCGGCGCAGTCGACACACATCTCGCCCCCGAGGATCGGTCCGGAAGCGCCACCCCCGCTCCCAGCGCCCACGCCCTCCGCCCGCCGGGGCTATGAAATATCACGTTTGGCACGGGAAATGTAAGGAATACGGCGGGGTAAAAGGGAGTAGGAAGGAGGAAATGGCGAAATTATTTGTGAAGCAAGGGAGATGGATTACTTTCCATCTTGTGCGAGGCGCGTCGAGGGAACGAGAGCGCAGCCGCCGCCGTTGCTGCTGCTGCTGCTACAGCGGGAAATGGTGGGATGGGGGACGAGGGGGAGGTGGGGGAAAGCTGCGGCTGCAGTGGTGGCGGGGAAGATGAAAGAAGCTAGGGAGTTTGCGTCAGTGGAGTAGGAGAGTGAGGAAAGAGAGGGGAGGGGGAGGATAAGGGGCCAAGAGTTGGGTGGTTTGAGGATGGGGGAGCGGGATGAGGGCAGAAACTGGAGATGGGAGGATGAAACAGACTAGCGGTAACGTCAAGAGAGAAGGCGAGGAGGATATGGTGAGGCTGGGAAAGAAGAGAGAAAGTGGGGGAAACGGGCGAGACAGCGTGCGTGCCTCAGTCGGCCGTCGGTAAGCGTGAGATTGAGCGAAGTAGAAGTCCGGAGGGGCGTCGCAGAAGTGGTGATGGAGGGGGAAGAGAACGGGACGCAGTGAAGGGAAAGTCTTGGTGCGGGAGAGAGGAAGGGAGGGGATGGGAGGAGAGAAGAGAAGCGCGCTCGGGCGGGGACCCCCGTCGTAGCGGGGCGGGGCGGGGCCCTGACTGATCGAGAGAGGCGAATTTCAGCGGCTGCTTGGACGGCCGGGCATCACTCAGCGCCCCGCCCGCCGCCGCTGCAGGGAGGCTGGCGCGACGCGGCACGGCGGTGGGCGCGCGAGGTGCAGGGGCCTTCGAGTTGCCTCGGCTCTTGGACTGGCCCTCGCGACGTGGCGCTAGGTCGAGCCCATGAGGCGAATGGAGCTGTGTCGTTTTCGCGCGGAATCTGCTTACACGACAAACATGAACGGACTACTCTATGAGATATTTCGTTTGAAAAAAAAAGTTTCGTTGTAAAGAATAAAAAAATATTGTGTAAGACGCTCTGTGAAATCTCGTCATAAATAGATTTCTTTTCAGAAGAATTTTTATTTCTGTAACAAGGAAACTGAATCAGAACCACTATTATTTTGTCAAAAAGTCTTTGGCTTAAATTGCTATTTTTTAATAATCTTTATACTAAATAAACTCTTTTATTAAATATTAAGTACTCTAGGTCACATAACTTTTCCATACGCGAATTACCTAGCTAGGAAGTTGAGAGCTTTATGACAACTTTCTGATACTTTAGTGACACATTGCATTTAGATTGAATTAATAAGGAACAGTAGTTATCTTTCTTTTCCTGCTATAAAATATTTTTCTTATATTGGAAGAATTATGTAGGGCATTCAATTTTTTAATCATGAAAATATTTCAAATGAGAGTCTTACCAATGCTTTTAAAATTAAATATATTACAAAAATATAGGTTCTGAAAACATCGTATGCAACATGACAACAAAGAAATTGCTGTCTTTATAACATATTATCATTCATTGAAATATCCACTTAATTCTCTTTGATAAGCCCACGATTTCATTATTATTATTATCTTTGATTCATCTGGCAAAAAGTCGCCGGATAACGACTTGCGTGTTATTACGTTTCAAATTTGAATAATTTCATAAAATGTTTAGTTTGTAAATGAGCTAGAGTGATGCGTTTCACATTCAATTCAATTTGACTCTATTAAATTTTCAAAAGAGTTCCAAGTCTTACTTTAAGAAAATATTATGTAACCCTCAGGATACAGTAAGCTGTCTGACAGGGTATGTTGGAAGTCAGCCTTCTGACACAAAATAGTGGCAGACACATATTCAAAAACGCTTTAGTCTTCAATGCAGATTACTCTTCAATGTTGTATATTGTACTTTGAAAACATAAAAATCCTCTCATGAAAAATGGCCCTCGAATGCTCCTTGTTACATATACGTTACCACATTTCTGGCCAAATCATATTTGCACCTTTAGCACTAATTTTAGTTTTTCAATAGACGGAGACATGCTAAATCAAGCATATAAGCAAGTTTTTCCAATTGTGATTGCTAAGCAGCTAAGGACTAACGGCTTTGTTACTTCTTGTAGCAACAAAAAGGATCATGTAACTACCATTGGGCACGAGGAGCGCTCTAGTACTATAATTTAGCAACGTAACAATCTTTGAGGAATTTGAATCATATGCACCTTGAGGAAGGGTGCTTACTCTTTATTTCAGAAAATAAATGAGGACCTAAATGCTCTCAATAAATGGACCGCAGCCCTAGGACTTTTATTAAACCCAAATAAGTCCCAAAGCTTACTTATAGGCTTGCAACGCCATCAACAAATTAGAGAAAACCCTTCCGTCCATTAGTATTAAATGGCTCCCCTCTACCCTGGTGTAACGACGTAAAAAACCTAGGAATGCATTTAGACAGCACTCTCAGTTGGACTACACATGTAAGTAAGATTTGTCAAAAAGTCTTCAAAGACCTCCACTCCCTAAAACGCGTACGAGAACTACTTCCTATAAACACACGTATGAACCTGATTACTTCACTAATTATGCCCCATTTCGATTACTGTGATTTCTTGCTCACTGACTTAAAAACCAAGCAACAACGGAAGTTGCAAACAGCACAAAACGCATGCATTCGTTTCATATTCGATCTTCGTAAGTACGATCATGTATCTGCGTACTACAGACAGACAAAAATTAGCTCCATTGAAAAAGAAGAACATTGCATAGCCTCTTGCTTCTCCATAAAATCTTGTACAACGGCCTTCAAACACACATGTCTAAGAACTTCAAAATGCTAACACTAGAGCGATCGCGTTCGGCATTATTGCTGTGCGTACCTCGACACAACACTGTGTCATACAGTAAATCTTACACTGTCACAGTAATTCGAAACTGGAACTCACTACCTACACATCTTAAGAGAATTAGCAACTTTAGAAAATTCAAAACTCAACTTGGTGTCTGGATAAAAAACAATGAAATGTAGTCTACACACGCTCTCTGTTCTATCCGCAATTTTATCTTAATTACTTTCTGAAACAATGACCATGATCCCTTTATTACATATCATCCTCCATGCTAGATCGTTTTTTCTGTTGTTTTTTTAAGTCATATTTTCGAAAGTATTTCTTCCCACTCCCTTCCTCCTGGCCATCTTCCTCCTTTCCTACTTCAGGATACAGTAAAAGCTAATCCTATTACTGCTGATACAATGTTTAAAATTAGAGAAATTACATAACTATATCTAAAATACAACTTTGTTGCTATAATGTAATAGATTTCTAAATGTAAAATAAGAAAATATTGTGTAAAACTACAGCTTACAAATGTTTATGAAATTATGATGTTTGTCACTTTTATTATTATTTATATATTTTATTACTATTATTGTTACAAAGAAAAATCAGTAGTCCCTATTATTTTATTGACACTTTCTGTATTTTATACTGTAAGATATCCTTTTGTAAGTGCCTTTACTTAATGATTAATGTGGTAATTTCCCTTATTGTTGATTGAGATTATGCATTGTATATGTCATCAAGAACTAGCTGTTGTTATGTAATTGTAAAATTATATGTACTATATTTTCTCTTCTGATCCCCCCGTATCCTTTTCATTATCATTTCTTTATCATCTCCTCTTGTCCACCTCCATTTTCTTCTCTTCCCCTTTTCTCTTGTTTTCACTCTCAGCTCTGATATTTCTTCCTCTCAATATTTCGGCCTTAAGCCGCCATCCTGATTGAGGTTTTTTCTGGGTTTACTCAATCGCTTAAGGCGTATGCCGGGATGGTCCCTAGTATTGCATCCCAGTCGTAAATGTAAAATAACCCCCTTTTTTGTTTTTGTTTATTGTTCACAGTTGAGGCTGTCGGGTAATGACAACTGACATTTCTGGTGAATTTAGAATTATTGATTCTAAGTGGAATAAGTGGGAGCTATCTTATTACATATTTTTTAAGAATGTTCCTTACATCATGTCTTTCCATTTTGCAAAATTTGAAGAATAAACAATAATGACAATAAATTAATTTGGCTCATACTGATAAATTAATGTAGTTGGTTAATCACAAATTGATTTTTTTCTTCTTCTGCGACACGTCAGGTAATATTAATTACATCCGAATCATTAAAAGTCAGTTAATATTAATTACATCCGAACGCCTCAACTGTAATTTTTAAAATTGTAAATTAATTAAAGTGGTTAGGCGGAAGAGCAGGCCTTAAGGCCTGAGCCTCGCCACAAATAAAGACAATTTTATTATTATTATTATTATTATTATTATTATTATTATTATATATCTGTCGTATCATCTTCCTGATCATAAATAAACCGACGTTGCCAATTCTGTTTGTACAAAATCATTGATGTGAACTACAATACACTCGATTAATTCATTTTATATACTATGTCGAATTTCAGTATTTATGCAACAATCGAGTTGTTATCAACAGAGCGGCTAATCGAAGATAGATTCGTAGGTTTCCGCGGTCGGAGTCATGGTGACCTTCTTCTGAGCTATATTGCTGCAGCAGTAAAGCTCAGAAGAAGACCACAACAAGAAGGTCGAAACGTCAGCTCCATTGACTGAGACGCGGCTCATTTCGGACAGCCAAGAATCTAGAGCAGTAAATCCTTTTCTGTTTCAAACGTTGCGTTTATTGCTAAAACTAAGGCATGTACAACAAAACAACCTCTGTAGCGCTGAATACGAATACAACCATGGGAATTACTTAAACTATATCTATTTTAAAACTACGATTATTGTTTTACTGAATGTTTAATATTTGTACCAGGTGTACCAAAATGAAGTTTCTAATAAAATGCATGTTATATCATACCCAGTATTCTTCATATTTGCAACACCACGGCACTCTGAAGAAGTGCGACACCAACGAATTTCTTTCTGGAAGAAGATTCGTATTTCTTTGGCCTCTAGTTCACCAACACGACAGCAGCGGCGTGGAGTGCATGCCGTTATCGCGGTGACGTCATGGTTGTCAAAACAACAGCCGAGGGAAGCTGCAGCCTGAAGGTTGAGACGCAATGGGGAGTTTTTGAGCGCTTTTGGGGGCAGCAATCGACTGTAATCTTGATTTTCTACGCATGCTACGAATCACAAAAGTGATGCGAAACTTGAACTGCACATGCACAGAAGATCGATTGTGCTGACGATTCCTTTAAAGTTAGAGGGTGTAAAAACTCCGTAATAAAAGGCGGTCTACTTCACTTGAACGGTCGGCGTGGTCAGTGGCGCACTCATTCGGCGTCTTCGTTAGTTCTCACTGCCCAGTAGAGTTCTGTGCGCGTGCCATTCAAACATACAGTAACATTTTCTATTAAAACCAACACGCTTATGTCATGAGAGAAAATAAATTAAAAATTAATTCTTATATAAATAATTTTGATGAAGTGCGACTCCAACCTGCGCCCCAGTCGCCTCTGTTACAAGTCTAATAACAATGTTCCGAAAAATTGTAACTTTTTGCTTTGTCTGGGTAAATCACGATTCAAATGCATTTTCGCACGGAACTCAAATATTTTCGTTCCTATATACCAGTTACAGAAAATTATATAATGTAAAAAATCGATGTCAGATTTGAACGGAAGGGTTTAGGAGTCCCTGATAGCGAAAAAATGTTGCTTTTTCAAAAAGTCTGTCCGTCTCCTCTCTTCTGAACAACGCATTGGTGCCTAAGCCGTACACATGATTTTTCACCAAAATCGATATTTCGATCGATCTGAGTCGTGATCTTAGAATTTGAAACGGAAATTTATAAGTTTTGGGATAGTTCGCTCAAGATTCTAGGACTTTATTCCAAACTTGCCATACCCTTCCTTACTGAAACTTTCTTAATGGACTGGATGCTGTTAGGATATTCCAGTCGACGTTACAACTTTTCATGGAATTTGCTCTCCCACTAAAGGCTAAGCGAGTATTTTGATTGCCTTAACAACTTCTCGGGTCCTTTTCTTTTCAAAATTGAAAATTAACCAATTACGTTACCAAAAAATGTTTTTATTTTGCGCAAGTCGCCTCACAGTAAAGGCAATGTTCTTTGGAACTGTTCTGATCTTAAGATGTCATGAAATTTGTGCCGAGAAATAATACAGTCGATTTATTTCAGTATGAAGACTACAACGATCAAAATCAATATTTTCCAGGAATTTATTAAAAAGTTTATTATAAATGAGTTTTGTCACAAATGTCAACAGAGATATCGAAATCTCGCTGTCAGCAACGGTAACAGGCGTACTTCTTTGGATCAAGAGTTAGAGGTTCGAATCTCGTCTTGTGTTAATATTTGCCTCTTGTGATTGCTGGATACAAAATAAGACGAATCCATCCCGTGTTTCAATAAACAAAACAAAAATTTCATGTCTGTAGGGGCAACGTTTCGATCGAGGTTTTCCATAAGCTTCTCAGTGACACTAGTAATATGCATTTACTTCGACCCTTATCAGCTTCTGGACTCCTAAACTGATTTGATTCCTCTCAAAGCGAATATGAGACTTCCAAAATTAATCGCCTTTAATATGTTGTTTGTTATTAATATTTTCACCACTTAAGATTATCAACGTAAGATTCAAAGTACTAGACCTCCGTTATATTGCATCGACATGAGGAACACAACACGTAGAAGAGAGTTGGCCCCATGATGTTTTCGTTCACGAGGCTGTCACGTCGACCGCGCAGCTACCCCAACAGGCCCCTCGTTGGGCAGCGCTCGCACGCGGATTCTGACCTACGGCAAGCGGTGCTCCCTCAGGGCGTCCGGGCCCTCAAGCACACTATCGTGTCCTCCCCGCCCCGCCCCCGGGATCGCGCGCCACGCCCGCTGCCAAGTGCGCGCGCGCGAGCGGCCCAGGCGCGGGCGCGCGCCGACCTGCCCCAAGGCGCCTCCGCCGCCGCCGCCGCCGCCGCCGCCGCCGCCGCCGCCGCCGCCGCCGCGCAGCAGCCCGACCGCGACCGCCGCCAAGAATTCCGCCTCCGCGTCGAGAGATTCACGACCGCCTCGCGCATTTCGGCGCAACATGCCCCTGCGGCGGCGGTGGCGGTAGTGGTAGTGGCGGCGACGGGAGAGGCGGCAGAGGTGACGAGGATGTCGAGGCTGGGGCGAGGGTTGTGGCGAGGGCTGTGGCGAGGGCTGTGGCAAGGTCTGTGGCGAGGTCTGTGGCGAGGTCTGTGGCGAGGTCTGTGGCGAGGTCTGTGGCGAGGTCTGTGGCGAGGTCTGTGGCGAGGTCTGTGGCGAGGTCTGTGGCGAGGTCTGTGGCGAGGGCTGTGGCGAGAGCTGGGGCGAAGGCTGTGGCGAGGGCTGTGGCGAGGGCATTTTTATTATCAAATCTATCTACTGTTTAAAGGTCGTATCTTAAAGATATTTTATATGTATTTTTTTGGAATAGATAGGGTTGGGATGATGGTAGTTGTAAGAGTACATATACATTTGTTCCTTTGTTGGGAGGAATGTAGGCATTGGAGTGCTGAATCGAGATTTTAGAAGGGAACTTTACGGTTTTATATAATAATAATAATAATAATAATAATAATAATAATAATAATAATAATTATTATTATTATTATTATTATTATTATTATTATTATTATTTTCTATTTTCTGTGCATATATACATATGCCGGGGTTCTCCAAATCACCCAAGGAAACAATGGTTTGCACGTAAAGTGGAACAAATTTTTTTTTTTTTTTTTTTTTTGTGTCCGTCAAATCAGGCTTAAGAATTTGCGGACTATATTTGCTGGTCCCAATAATGCAACTTTATGAATGGACCGCAAATGCTTTTCAGTCAATTTTAACTTCTTCGCAATCTCCTGTCATTCCTTGGTGACCAATTCATTCGCTGACACCATTACACTTGCTTCCTCACACGACTTGCTTCCTGTAGGAAGCAAATCCACTGCACGCAATCCATACATGTCTTTCAATTCAACAGCCAGGGTTTGGTATTTCCTCTTTTTCTCAGCAACAGTTGTTACAAGTCGATCATCTGTAGGGACCGCAACATCAATGATGCATGATGTTTTAGATATTTTATCAAACAGAACATTGTCTGGTCTATTTGCTTCCACTGCTCGGTAAGTGCAGATTATACTATCCCACAGAATTCGAGCTCGATCATTGCTGATTACTTGCTCAGGTTTGCACTTATAATACGGTTATTCACTCTCTACGAGGTCGTATCTCTTGGCAAGGGCTTGGTGGATTACTTTGGCGACGCGGTATTCTCTTTGAGCTAATGCGGGGCATCCACAGCAAGTATGCTGGATTGACTCGTTGGAGTATTTACTTAGGCGACATCGGCTATCAATTTGCTGACCCATGACGAATTTTTTATATTTATTATTATTATTATTATTATTATTATTATTATTATTATTAGATAAAACAAAAGGGAATTATTTTTGTGTGTGCATCTTTTCATATGTATTGCTTGTCACCTCTAGTGTTTAACGTGTAAGTTTATGCTTCCAGGACCTCAGATTCTACTGTAATATAAGCACAAAGATCGTATCTGTATTTTTTGGCCAAATTCATGTTGATGATTATTGTTACTTCGTGTCTCTGTAATTTGTTCTAGCAAATACTAATGTTTAATAGTCATATTACGAACGAAAAGTATTAAATTTAGAATGCCATTTATGAATATATGGTATCCAATCATTTTATGTAGATCTATAAGGTTATATGTCGTAAGTAATAAAGAGTAAGCATTTAAATTGATATCTACTGCGGTTATTTACCAACTATTTACAAAACAGTAGCAGTGAACTGACCTCTTCATTAAGTGGGAGATGAACTAGGAACGTTATTGTGCTTTAAATCTAGATTACTCATTTCAATTTCAGTTGCAGATTCGACCTCTTTGCTTAGTGTTGCAATGTGGGTTCCGGGGTAAGTATCTGTACGCAACGGTTCCTGTAACTACCTCGTCGGCGATTAAATGGCGTAATTTTCTTTCAGCCTCACCTGAGAAGATTCCTTTGGCTGTACTGCCCGTCCCAGGAGAGTTTGAATTGCATGCATTAGAATAAACCTGACGTTATGAATCTTACATACGCTGTAAAATGCACAGGTATATGTTTGGCATAAAATGAAAAAAAATACGAATGAGTAGGAAATTCATGAAATGTTAATTATGATTTCTAGAGACTTAAGATGTAAAACACTATTAAGGTCTGAAAAATTAGTTTCATGTCATGAAAGTCACCTCATTTAATAATCGCCGTTGCTGATTCGTTTGATAGGAGAGAGAAAAGTCAGCCTACGAAAATAAAGCTAGTTTTTCCTCGCCCTCAGTTTGCCTTGGAGTCGTGCCCGCAGTTGCCTGGCGGCAATAAGTCCCGAGAAACTCTTTTGTACAAAACTGGTATTAGCTCGGGGCGACGAGAGCAAGTAACGTTGATGACCTGATTGGTGTTGTGGGGAGGTATTGTGTTTTCGCCGCCAATGTAGTAAACCGAGGTTGGTCATACATGTCTGTCGTTAATCGTATTTTGGAAGTTATGATAAATATACTTGGGAGAATTGTCTTGCAATTGCGAATGGTCTTGCAATTGCAATTGCAAATGGTTTCGTTCACAACAGTTGGAATCTAGGAAAACGGCTATCCCACTTGCCTCAATAACATGTCTAGAGATTTTATGAGATGATTTGCAAAAATAGTAAACGTGAGCTGCAGAAGACATCTGTACTCCTTGGGAACTCACACTCAGCTCAGATTCTATTTTAAGTAAATTAAAATTAACTCAAGTCATTCTTATGTGTTTTCACACATTGATCAACATCAATTTTGCATCATGTCGCACTGAATGAATAATTCGATCATGATTCAAAACGTGGATAGTTTGACATAGAGCACCATAAGGAAAATAACAGCTAAAATCTGTAGCTAGTTTTCCGATACAAATAGGTTTTTGTTGCAAGGGAGCGAATATTTTCGTATCAAATCTTGCTGGAAATGATGGTAGCAAACTGTATTCATAATCTAACTTAATGTGGGTTAGTTGTGGGAATTTCAGAGCTAAAAAAACAGATTGTACTACTCCTCCGAAGTACCTCACATTTTAACTACATTTTACCTACATTTGAAGTTAAATAAATAGATAAATACAAAATTATATTTTTATGTCTATTACTCTCTTATATGGTGTCTTTTTTAAATTGTAGTAGATCAATATGACTGTTAACTTGTCGTTTCAACTTTTTACGTCTGTTTCTTTTGTGCCTGGTAAGATATGAAATTGACTTAAACCGGATTTAGATACGTTTTAATATCAATATTTTGAAAAATTAATCAGATAAGCACTATTCTGTATCTTCGTCACCCCTTTCGACAGAAAAACTCGTATTGCGGATCCCTGAAACAAAAAAATAAAAGATTATCTTTGTTCCTGTATGTAGAAAATAACTTTTCTAACACGATGCATTGCTAGAATTCACGTTTTGTGGTTCCTTGACACCGAAAAATTGGTTTATGGTAAAATGCCCGTTGGGTTCTCTGTGACTAACGCTAGCGGCTAAAGGTTGGCAGGTTTTTCATCAAAATTGATATTCCCCGATTGATCTAGCTGATGTCGCGGCCTCTTGCATTTGAAACGGATATTGAGAATACTTTACGAGACTCCCCAACGATGTTTTCAAAATGCTCTCAAAAATTGCTCAAAATATGTTTTTTTTCTTCGAATAGAGCGAAGTAGGCATAAAAACGGTGACGAGTTTATTTTCTTTGAATTCCCTGAATTTTCGCAAATTGCAAAAGGTCAATATTTTTTTGACATCTTCCTACACCTACAATTTTGATATTTTTAAGTAATAAAATATGTTCTTCCAAAATATATCATTAAGATAATTTTCTGTGTTTTCAAAATACGAGTTGATATCGTGAAATTTTGCGTGCAAAAAAACAATTTTAGAAACAAGATTTTTTCAAATCCGTCTTCAAATTTTTTCTCCAATTTTTGTATCAGAGAGCATGAAGTACTCTTATAAAAACGATGCAGGTCCGATTTTCGTCGAACTCTCCGAATGTTAAAAAAACTTCAAGAGTCACAAATCATACAAGAAAATGTGTGCTATTTTTGCACCATTGGCGTTATTCTACATACTTTGAAATCGATTATATATAGTATATTTCTATAGAGTCTCCGTAGTTTTCTACAAATCACCTTAATTTTGCACGAATTTCTCCTAGCACTCTTGATTTATTATAACAGGTGAATTTGTCTGCAAACTTGCCTTTTTCTGTGAATCATATATTTTATTAAGAGATGTTTATGTGGATTTTGTAGCTACAAACGATATCTACGATTCGCTACATCTAATCGAGCTCCCTGGAAAAAGTACATTCGTTTGTGATACTCTCGTTACATCACACTTTGTGGAATATTTGTACTAGATGATACAAATGTACTAACAATACTTAACACTATATTAATTTTTGGAAGAAAATGTGTGTCATATGAAGTTGTGGAAGTGGAAATTAGTCATGACTTTCATACAATCAGAGCAAAGATTTTAAGTTTTCTTAGAGATTCCTAATTATAGCTCTTAGAATAATTAACTTTATTTAGGTTCAAAATAATCATTAACGTTATATTTTCCTATATAAAATCTGTTGTAGTACGCATATCAGCACTTTCTCGTATTATAGGATGATCTTTACTTTAAGCTAATATTTCAGAAATTAAAAAATCTCTTGTAACTTTTTGTGCCCTTTCTTAGTGAATACTGAAAAATATTCGATGATGAAATCTCACGCTCACCATGCGGCTCATTACAATATTTAACAGCGAAGAAACAAAGTTACAAGTATTATACGCAAATCATTGTAACATAAACACACGTAACAAAATAATTCTTTGCCAAAACACGTACAAGTTATCAAATGAAGTTTTTTTTATAAAGAGTAAACGAAATATTCTTGCATTTTCTAATTGTACCCAACTTATTGAAGTTTTGATTTGTAATATGATAAATACGAAAACCTTATTTTGAGGTATAGTTGAATGCCTTTGGGCGTAAACATAATATCTAATTTCATGCTCTTTGAACTAATTAACATCAACACAATTCATCTGACCATGTAATCATGTAGTCTTGTACTGAGCTTGTGATCAACTGTTATGGATCAATGTGTATAGCAAAGCTAATACAGATATACTCTTTGAACTAATAGATCTGGTTGTTATTGCAAACGTAATTCAAAATAAAATTAAGTAATGATACAAAATAAAATAAATAATGAAATAAAAACGACAGATATTCATAGTATTTTACAATATAATAGCATCCTTTACTTTGAGTTATTTTAACGAACTTATATTTAGTTATTGAGCACATTCAGAATCTCGTCGTCATTGGTGCTAGGGAGTTCCTATTATACAGAGGACTTTCAATTGAATAATTTTATTTTACTGCAATGCATTAATTATTTTCCATTGTGTTCTGCACTTAATCACCATTTCCCGCTCTTTGGTGCCGACTTCAATGGTAATTACAAACTTTAGTAGCGACATAACTTCTAGGGGGTGAAGGGTCCTTGGCTTCGTCTGAAAGTTGCTGGCACAGCGGACGTACAGAATGGTTGTGTACATTCCCGTAATATAAACAGAGAAAGTCACCTGGCGACAGTGCCTGATTCCGAGGTGACAGCGAAGTTAGATCTCGAAAACAGAAAGAAAACAACTCCACGTAGGCGTGGATGTAGTACGTAACTGAAAATAACACGCTCATCGTGTCCAAGGGAATTTGTTTTCTATATTTCTGCGGTAGAAAAAAAAACACGAGGAGAAGAAAAAAGAGAAGAGTGAAGGACCGCTTAATTTTGTCAGCTTTCCACACCATACTTTTCAGCTCGCGATGTTCTCATTACGTCAGTCATCGTTCCAAAAATCACCGCGGCGCGTTCGGAAAGCAAAACAAGACTTCAAACGCGCGGTATCTGCGCGGGAACTCCCAAGCAGGTTGCTCCTCTCCAAGCAGCGTCACCCTCGGCGGCGAGACGCTCCCAGACGACGCGACGGTGGAGGCGGCGATGACTGATGCGGCCAGGTGTGGCGGCGGCGGCGCTGGCGGCGACGTTGGTGTTGCGGTGACGGCGGGGACGACGATGGCGGCGGTGATGGCGGTGGGGCCGTGGTGGCGGTGACGGCGCTGACTGCGGTGACGACGGTGACGGCGGTGTTGGCGGGGGCGGCGGTGCTGACGGCAGTGGTGGCGGTGATTGGCTGAGGTGAAGGCGGCGGCGAAGGCTGAGGTGGCAATGGCGGCGGTAGAAGCGATGGCGGCAGTGACGGCGGTGACCGCGCTGACGGCGGTTTTGGAGGTGGAGGCGCTGGCGGTGATGATGATGACCGCGGTGACGACGGCAGCGGCGGTAGTAGCGATGGTGGCAGTGACGGTGGTGACCGCGATGACGGCGGTTTTGGAGGTGGAGGCGCTGGCGGTGATGGTAATGACCGTGGTGACGGCGACAGCGGCGGCGGTGTCGGGGTGTCGGCGGAGTCGGCGATGGCTGCGGTGCCGGTGATGCTGGCAGTGATGGCGGTGACGACGGTGATGACGGTGATGGAGGTGGCGGCGTAGATGGCAGTGACGATTGTGATGACGGTGTTGGTGGTAGCGGCGGTGACGGCGGTGACGGCGGTGAAGGCGATGACGGCGGTGACGACGGTGACGGCGGTGACGGCGGTGACGGCGGTGACGGCGGTGACGGCGGTGATGGCGATGACGGCGGTGACGGCGATGACGGCGATGACGGCGGTGGTGGAGGCGGTGGTGGAGGCGGCGGTGGTGGTAGGGGCGGTGGTGGAAAAGCACCCGCCGTTCGTTACCGCGTGTTCGCCTACGAGGGGACTCTGGTAGCTGCTCACAATGGTTCAATTTGTCACTGTTATTGGACAAAAATTGCCACACAATTAAGCTTTGTGTAGAACATATTCTTGTCTGGGTTGCTGTGCTACGTAGAAGTGACTGTCTTTGTGAATTAAATTCGTTAGTGTATATTGACATGAACAGGTGATTTCAGGCGTATCTAATGTATTCTTTTATTAATATAAATAGAATAATACTCTCTTATCATACCAAAGAAGGTAATACCCTTTTACTATATGGTTTTGTTAAATGTAACAACCAAATATTTTCTCTGACCAGTGTTTCAAAGAAATTTGTTTTTCCATAATTCGTAAATCAAAGAAGTTACGTACGGATTTAAAACTTCTAAAATGTTTGAATTGTTTTATAGGAATTGTTTAAAACATTCTCTAGAAAATTTGTTATTTTACTCAATTGAAATTTCACAATTAGAAACTCTATTTTACTTCTAGTTTGGCTATTCTCTGAGTTTTCGTAAAATAAGAAAAAAATCTAGATTTAAATTGAAAAATGTTTTAGATTTCGCAGAAGGGCGAGATGAATGGATGTTGACAAGATGAAACCCTGTACAGTGGCGCCATGCGACAGCGGTATCTGCACCTCTGGGCGCGTCTGGTCGCTCTCCAACAGCCGCCCCTTCCACTGCTGTCCCCGCCATCGCCTCCCATTATTTCCCCACCGCCATTTGTCGCGGCCGCTCTCTCCCGCTCAGTCACTACAATCGTTTTCCCCTCTGCCTATCCCCCACCCGTGGTTTCCTTCAGCAGGTATGCTCTCCCCCGCATCTCGTGGCTTCGACTCCTCCCCATCTTCTCCACGCGCCTCACCACAGCTTCGACTCCCTGCTCCCAATGTTACTGCCACCACTTCCACTACCTCCATCTCCATCATGTCTGTACATTCGAGTCCCGAGGGCGGCAGGATTTTCGACACTAGCTGTTCAGCAAGGTCGAATTCATTTTGATCGGTAGTTTTCCGTGGTTTCTCCGATCAACACCAGGCGAATGCCGGAGCAGTACCCTCACAAACGGGTCACGGGCCGCGCGCGATCTTTCCTTCCTTTTCCTTGTCCCATCCTCACCCCTTACTCACACATTTACACTAACACGCACTACCCTACCACACATGCCGGGAGACCGGTCGGGGACTTACAATAAATCCCTGCTGGGGCGGTGCCCCGCTTGTGGAGGATACCTGTTTGGGGAAAACCCTGCTAGTTGACGGAAGGTCGGCGCCGGATCTCGCCATCCAGCGGGGGAAGATCATCGTCACCTCCGGATGAAAAAAATGAAGTAAAAAAAATTCAGTACACTAACAGGACAAACGATCTCAGTAGTTGTCGCGCCTGTAATCACTAACAATCAATCAATCCACCACCTCTATCTCTACCATCACCATTTCCACATCCACAACCTCCACTTCCATCTTCCCCACCTTCTCACCGACGACCTCCTCCTTCTCCACCCTCCCTCGTCACCATCACCAGAACCACCATCTCCACCACTAACACCATCACCCGGCCAACCTACATCACCATTACCTCACCTCTGCTTTTACTGGCCGCCATGCTCCCCGCTGCCACCTCGCCGCTGACGTATGGGCAACAAAGTGGACCGCCATTAAGGTAATGCGCGGCGCTTTGTTCGCGCCACGAGGCCCCACGCGCACCGCGACGCGCGGGCGCTCGCTCGCATTGCACGCCCCCCACCCCCCCACCCCCTCGCCGGCGGCGCTGCGCTCTCACGCCCCCAGGCGCGACGTTGCGGCTGCCAGCGGGCGCCTGGGCGACGGCACCGCGAGGCGAGGCGGGCACGCGCACGACGAGAGGTGAAGCGCCGTCGCCGTATCAACTGAATGAGCTTGAATTTGCAAGGTTGGAAATGAATGTGCCTCTTAAAATAACAGTGTCGCGCTGAAACTGAATTAGAAATATTGCAAAGCTACTCTAGTAACAAAATGAAAAAAATATGTGTGAATGAGGCTTATTTGCAGTATATGAGAGAAATTGGCTACAACAGAAACGTCTGAAAGTATTTGCCTTTTGCTTTTATTTTTGGAGAAGCAATAGTCGATGTATGAAAATGAAAGAATGATTCTGGCATTAGCGATAGGTGAGGGAGAAAAAACCAAGAGTTGAAAGCTGAAGTACTGTATATTGACAATGGTGATAAAAGAAGCTTGAGAAAACGAAGTATAGACGTTGGATATGGGGAGGTCAAGAGAACCTAACAAACGCAGATGTGGGCTTGGAAGAGTAGGAATATGCACGGTATCTTGGAATAATGATACCTGCTTACTGGAAATGGAGCCCAGCAATGAGTAGGCGTACCAAATATAAGGCAATGTGTAGGCAATGCAAACCAAATGTAAAATAATACATAATATTCGCCTGCAAACACGATATTTTTCTTGCAGTCAAGAAACAAATTTGGCGAGATATTTGCCGTACTATTCTGTTGTATTCGAGCTGTTTGATAATGTAGTGCATAATTTTAACTTTGTAGAAAATTTATCAATATTTTGAAATTACGTCGATTTAATTTATGAATTATTTTATATTGCATGGGTTCTTACTATAGTTCGTGTCTCAACATTTATTTAAAATGATTAAATTAAAAAATTAAAAAAATACATTTGAGTACAATATTTTTAATATCGATACCCTGTAAATTATTAAAATGGCTGAAATTCAAAAAATTCTGACCACAAACGAGGGAGGCTCAGGGAAAGCTGAAGGTAAATGTGAATAATATAGTCTGTATACGAGCACAGACGCATGGAAGCAAACAACTACTGCCGCGCGCCGTTTCGCTTTTGGCAAGCCGCGGTACGACCCGCAGCGGGAGCCCCGCTGAGTTGACAACAGCGACGTAGGGCCGGGAGCTTAACGGACACATCCGTTCGAGCGACGGCTTAAGCCGAAGGCGGAGTGGGCGAGTGATGGATCGCAGGCATTTCAGGCGGGCGGGCGGGCGGCAGGAAATGTAAATTGAAAAGAAACGAGCTCACCACGGTGTTGCTCAGGTGGCGTAACAACTTCAGCCCCGGTTATTGGGGCTCATGCTTGTGTCTGCTGGACAAAACGACGGATACAAATAATCATACACCCATCACCTTCATCTCCATTCTTCATCATCTCCATTTTCGTCCGAAAGGACGAAAAGGTGACATGCTCGGAGAGAAGGGATAAAGAATAGAATGCAAAGAAGCTTGGAAGGATGGAAGGAATGAAGAGATGAAAAATCTGAAGAAGAGAAAACGGTGAAAGGAAGAGAAGAAAGACGCAATAATAAGAGTTTAAGAAATATTGACATTTAATGAGTACTACAGTTATTAATGATATGTTAAGAATAATGCAGCAAATAAACATTATTATAACGAGAAAAGAGTATTTTATTGAGAAATAATTCGATCGTCCATAAAAGACATCCGCAAATTTTCTTGGGCCAATTTTTGATAGCCCGTGCGCTGTGCTAGTGGTCAGAAAGACACCTTCTTGAAGCAGCATATTGAAGCTCGTAATACCTGTTTTTACTCGTTTTGAATTTATATTAGAATAAAATATATAGGAAAATGTAAATAATATTCTCTAAAGTAATTTCATTAAATATTAATCTAAAATATTTTAATCCATTTATTTTAAAATGGTGTCCTTCAGAACCTCTTCCCTCGTGTCCATATCCAGTAGAATTCGATTGGTCGTAACTCCTCCCCACCTTTAGGCTGTGAATATTTTTTACGCAATTGTAACGTGTTTGTCATTTGTGGTCGACGTATTCTGAAAAGCAAAGAGAGAGAAGTTTGCATGCCGTGGAGCAGTTTCTTGGCTCTTACAGGTTCCACCTAAGGTTGTAGGAAACAAATTGGTTGAAGGAAGAAAGTGACGTGGAGTTATGAATACATGAAGAGGGAAAGTCAAAAGATACGCCTGAATGAAAAAATACGAAAAGGAAATTAATGGAAAAAGATAAATTATTCTCCAGTGTATAGTATTGCTCATGTACTGTGTCTCAGACTTGAGAAGTATAAAGAAACACCTGTCTCAA
This sequence comes from Teleogryllus occipitalis, assembly GCA_011170035.1. NCBI lineage: Eukaryota > Metazoa > Arthropoda > Insecta > Orthoptera > Gryllidae > Teleogryllus > Teleogryllus occipitalis. Next base: position 16,072 of record BLKR01015699.1, on the reverse strand, counting down.
CTGACATACATAACTCAAGGTCTAGGTTTGTAACAAGTGTATTTTCAGGGGTAATGAAATTCACTTCATACTTTCTCTTTAGTGCATTTTAAAAACGGGGAACCAATAACACACGTCTGAAACGAAACATTAAAAAGTTGTAGTAGAATCACGACATGCTTCTACTAACTAACCTCAAGACGCGGTTTCGATACAATTCATGGAACATTGAAATTAATGTTCAAGTGTACACCGATTAAAAAGTTGTCGCGGATTCCAATGTATTCTGTTGAAATTATCTCATTAGATTGACATATATTTAAATCGTCACTTCATTTTATTACGAGTAATATTCGTACAAGCACTGAACTTTCTTTTATTATATCCAACGTGACACTCAACACCTTTCTTTTCAAATCTTTGTGCAATTCAGTGATTTTGGTGATTCAAAATAAAATATGACTTTTTCGTTTGGATTGTTCTTTTCTATGATATTATTCTCTCCCTCATTGTAGCGACCACTCCCAGACAAAAATGTTCGTCTTCTTCACTGAGTTGGTGCAAAAGAAGAGAGCAATTCCATAATTCTATGAAATGTGTCAATGCATATTTACCTGAAAAATAATAAATAATTTCAATGAGTGCCCTTCTGCAGCCCAAGTCACTGTGGAATTTAAAATGCGGCAAATAAAGATTGGAGTGTGTCCAGATTTTCCAACTACTATCAACTTAGAGACGTTTGCATTGGCCATGTTTTTCTCAAATTTCTAAAGAATGAGGGAAAAAACATTATTCGATCAGTCATGTCAAATTACTAAAGAACTAGTGGTGAACATATTAAGTAGATTTTCTAGAAAGGGTGAAATTGCGAACCAACTTGTTTACAAATTCGTAGTCTTGTATTTAGACAGAAAGTATTGTCCGAAAATGTTGATCTTGGGAACCACCCCAGATTTTGGTGACTATTCTGTGATACAACATGTTCCAATAGTCAACATTTGAGTCGCCGCTGATGAGCAAGAGTTTTGAGTTCCAACCTTCTAAGAGAACTTTTGGCTACTTGCCTCAGCGACAAGTCATAAATTTGTTACACTTGTTCAAACCTTGTTTGAATTGGCTCTTGTCGTTAGTGTCCTAGCGTCCCAAATACTAAGAGGTACTAACACTGTCTTACAAATTATTTATGATATAATTTAAGAATCAAATATTTTGTTATGATTAATACGTTATTATTGTGTAGATATTATGCGTATTGAGTTAATGGAAAAACTTCTATATCAATTCAATTTTTGAAGTGATAGAAATTCCAAAAATCTTCTTTAAAGATAGAAAATCCAGGCTTCTGTTCTGAGTTTCTGATTTTCAGTTGTCAGTATTTATTTGCTTTTAGCTTTTCAGTTATTTCGTTAGCCAGGAACAGGAGTAATTTCTTACTTCTACATAAAACATAAACATGAATAAATCTCAACTGTTTCGGAATTTGAAGCACATTATTCAGAAAAACAAAAATAATTTAACATCATTTACTTTGATTATATCAAAGTGAGCTTCCAGTTTTTGACTTTTGTATTGATACTATAATCAGCCTTCGAACATTTGTAAAGCAAAATAAATGTATAAATTAAACATTCAAGACTGAAGGCCATCCAATATGTTGCCTTAGAAATGCATAAATAGAGCTGCACAGTACATTCTTTCTCGCATTATTTCTTAACTAGCCATTAGGGAAAAAATTATAAAAACAGTAATTTTTTTAGAAACGTTTGGATATGTTGACGCTTCACGTAAAGGAGCCCAAAATAAAAATACCCCTTTCAAATTCAAGGGACCGCGATATCAGTCAGATTGATCAGTCAGATTGATCGAATATCAATTTTTGTGAAAATCCTGATAACGGTTTGGCCAGTGGCGTTGTTCACAGACAGACCGTCAGACGGGGACGGACGGTCGGACGGATGGACAGACAGACGTTTTGCCATTATCCAATTTTTTGATGGCGAAGGCTCATCAATCGTGGATTTGACTGCACAACTAGTTAGAGGAAGTAATTTACTTCGTATATAAATAAAAGTCACCCCCTTTTGTTACCAGAGCTCGGAAATAAGAGTTTTTCTGTCGAAAAATTGTCGTTTTTTCAGCAACGTTATAATACTTCCTTCATTAAGCTTAATACTGTTTAAGCAGTATTCGAGAAAGTAAAAACTTTTAACTTCGTAAGTACACACAAATCATATTATATTCTTTCATATGCGCATCCAACATGGTCTTGTACCACAAATGACAACTACAGTTGACTAGACTTGAAAACAAAATTCTTCGACTCATATTTCAGCCTGCCCCCTACACATGTTTTAATGACTTACGCTTACGATATTCTATTCCCCACCCATCAATTCATAAATCAGCGAAAGAAGCCATATCAAAATTTCTCTCCGACCCGACGTACAATTACCTCCTGACGTCCCGCGCCCAAATTATTTCAAACCCTCCCAGACATCGGACGAAGAAGCATCCCCTTGACATATTGCAACTTCCCCCACCTCCCATTTAACACAGAGGGTACAGACCGACTTAGTTGACAATAACGTGACAGGATTACACTGACATGACAATAGCCACCCAAAACTGACATCTAATATTGACTGACTAATACAAACCACATACCATATTTATATTTTCTTTTCAATTCTTTTCTTATCTGTTTTTCTTTTACTCATCTTCTATCTAACCTTCTTTCGTTCTCATTTCCACCTTATCTTTTACAACATCATTTTCTTTTCGGGTCAAAATTTTTTCCTAATCCGCGTCTTGTGTGGGGGACGGATGCATGTAAAACGACAATACTACCATCTTACACTGCAACGACGTGAAGAGCTCCAGAAAGAGATAGGCACGTTGAATACAACACCACTTCTCTTGCCTTGTCTACATTATTTCAATTGACAGTCGTAGTAAATATCCGGTTTATAAAAACATTGCTTAATCAAGACATTGGTTGAATCAAACATTGTTTGATCAAAAGTAATTTCGGAAATGCTTTGACAATTGCAATAAAAATAAAAATTCCCAAATAATACGTTTTTTATTAAAGCACATTTCGTGTTTGAGAATGATAAATGGCAACTGAGGAGTGATAGGTATATGAATTTTAGGTATTCAAAATCAGTAGTAATCAGTATCGATATAACTAATGTTTGTCCTGGACATAAATCGAAATCGGTAAAACCCTAGCGGAAAAAAAATGAAATGCGGAAACTTCGTCTCCGATTGGATGATAGACAAAATTCTTCAGTCTTATTGGCTCACATGTCACGAAGCGGAGCAGTCGACTGATCACTATCTCCGCCCCTCCAGCTTGGTGTGGCGTCCCCGGTGCGCTTGGCGCTGCGTCGCCGTCCCCGGCCGGCCAGCACCGCCGTCGTCGCACGCCCTGGCGTGTGCGGAGCTTCGCCGCCGCAGCCACCAGGTGGAGCGAGCTGAAAATACACGGCAGTTAACGCCTCTGCCGTCGCCTCCGCGTGGGCTGCGCTCATAAAGCTAGAGTTGCGTGTCACCGCGCCAGGGTTGTCCAATGCGTTGCGCCTCTTAACGGCTGCGGATGTTCCGTTCCGCGACTAGCGCACGTCTGAGACGGGGGTTTAGTTTACGGCCTAACGTTGCTTAGTGTTACTCTGCTGTAAGTGCTTAGTACTTTCAGATGTACCAACAGTGTAGACATTATTGGAAGTGTCATGACGGGGTTGTAAAGCGACGAAAGCGCATTAAAAAACTAGGGGAGAGGGTCTCCATTTTCATATTTGGAATTTACATTTATTATGGAAAAGAGAAAGGGCAATTTGATATTAAAACTATCGAGTCATGGAAATTTAATTTAATTTAACCCTTTATTTTAAGTATTTTTGTTTTTATTTATAATATATACATGAACTACGACAATTCAATTTATTCTCTTCAACCTTCTCTAGTGACTTTCGAAACTCGAACATGAAGTTAACGGAACTATTCTGAAGTTTGCGATAGCGTATTGGGGATCCTGTCGACTTGTCTGCCTTTCATTACAAAGACAAATACATTTACTTCATCATTAATAACATCATTCACTCGTTCAGTATTTCATCTCTGTGATTGTGTAAGGAGAATGTGAGAAATGTTAATGTGAGGAAGTTCGAAATAACAAGTGCAAATTAGTGGATATTCAGGTCAGTCACTCACTCATCGTTTGGAAATACTTAACCAAACGATCTTTACATGCATCCAGAAGGCTGACGTGCATGTTTATATAAACTCATTTTTTTAGATGATCATGAAAGCATATTTAGAGTTATTATAGTGTGGCGAGAGAGCAGGTGAAGAATTTTAACTTAATCGTATCTCTACTTAAATGAAAATATATTTAATTTTATAATTTCATATTTAATCTCAAAATATCGCAATGAATACTGGTTTGCAGACATAATTCCACAGTTCCCGTTGGAATTTGGGATACTTCAGGCATACTAAACTTACAATTTCCTACACTTCCAATTCCCATTCACTTAGGCCTACAATTGGAATTTTCCGAAATATAAGGAAATATTTTGAAAATATTTAGAAAGAGAGTTTTCATATGACGAAAAGGAAATTCACTTTAAACAATCACGTAAACTTACTTAGTGTACTTCATTCATTGATACTTCATCATGCCGAATACCATCCTTATTACAAACTACTTGTGTTTTGGATATGAATTACCACCATTTTAGTTTACGAGAATAGTTGGAAAATTAATTCAGGAGTTATCTCTAAACCAGTTATAAAATTTTCTAAATTAATGTATTTTCAAAATACCTTTTTATGAGAATTGTTACTACGAGTAGACTAAGTATACTACCAGTATTAGTTAAATTTCGATTTGAAATCCAAGGTGTAAATGAACTGAAAATGCCTTCTTCGTAATCATAGATAGGCATCTGCATTTAAATGTTCCCTCAATTTCATGAAATATTACCCCACAAAATATACTTGATGGCTTCTAAAATTTCATGCAGTGATGCTAACTAGAGAAATAGAGATTTGTGAATAAGATTATATCAATATCACTTCGCATCACATGCCAACGTGTGTCCAAATTTCACTCTACGAAGCTTTGTTCTGTGCCCTTGAGATCTCTAAACACTTGTCACGAGGAGCTGCTTGCAGCCTGGCAGAGACCCATCTCATACAATCTTACGTAAAGTCTGGAACGACTCAACAATAACATTCATAAAATATTATCCGGAGGTCAAGATTCTTAGTACGCTGTTTGCCTGGTAACTCACCATTGCCAGACGCCATTGCTAGTTTGTTGTCGGTTCGTGGGTGGGTGGAACGAAATGAATGCTGAACGACTTGCCAATGCGGAGGTAAAACCTTGGGCGCCAAATGCATGACGAATGTATTCATGTGCGGAAGTACCATAAGCACTTGCTAGTATCTTCTGCGCGAAGTTGCAAAGGAACGTCGTATTTTTTTTATTTTTCAACAAGATTATAATCCAAAGAAAGTTAATGTAAAATTTAAATGAACACTTTAAGCAAATTTCGTAATTCGATGTGTGAAAATACTATACATTTCTATTGAATTTCTTTGAAGGTTCATTTAAAATTTATTGACTTACTTCGTGTTGTTTTTGAACTCAGGAATTAAATTCGGGCTTAGTAAGCTTTAGAACGTGATAGAAGTAACGAACTACTTTGAAGTAATTTGAAGTCTATGGTTCAGGAGTTGAAACTAGTAAACAGTTTGACCATTCTTTAAATAAAAAGAGTATTTACAATTATTTTGCAAGTTTGTTTTTATTTTTCAGAACACTCTAATTTCATTGCAAGTAGATTTAAAAAACTACTATCCAATGAAAACAATATTTTATTACTAATTATTTTATAAGAACAGACAGAGGTTATATTATTTTCGTTTGTTACGCAGGCACTGGTACTGGGAATACGGCTATCTGCGCGCCATCTCACCCCACCATCACACAATGCTTCCTTGAACAGTTATTAAATCCTACCTTTACCTTCCTCTTCACATTTTTCATTCTGTCAAGTTGTAAAAATATCCTGTTAGTTCGCTCCTATATCTTTACAATTCCTCTTTGACTGTGTAGTTCTTTTATTGTAACTTCTGCATTTCAATTGCAATGACGTCAACTTCAACTGCAATCGGATTTTGCTATCCCATTATTTTCCCATTCAAACTTTATTTTTCATTCTGTCATTAGATAAATTAATTAAACTTGGGCTGCTACTACACACATCCTTTCTCATATTATAAATAACAGTTTCGTTATATTATTAGCTGAAGCGGTGCCAAAATTTAGCTCATATGAACTAGATTTTAATGTTGCTCGTATGAACTTGACTATAATAAATTTTGCTCATATGAACTTGTTTTCGCGATCAGAAAATGTTTACTCGACGATTACGGGTCTTATTTTTTTGCTTGCCCATTTACCTCTGGTTTCTCCGCCCACCCTTTTCATCGCCCTGAGCTTATATCTTCTTTAAAACCCTCCCAGCCCTTCGTTAACTACACTTCGCACGACTTCGTCACCCTCCCATTATGAAATATTATGCTACTAAACTATTACAAGAGCGTGTAGTACTAAAATATGTATAATTGGTACTTGTCGAAAGCAATCTCTTTTTGCTCTTAACGAAAGTCTTCATACTTCATCGTTGTGATTAATGATTTGGACGTAAATGCCATGGCACCTCACAATTATATCAATAATACACTTAACTTTGGTCATAGACTTCATTGCTCCGGTATTGCCCCATTATTCCGAAGGTTTACCGATCTGCGGCTCGGGCATTTTACCTCTGTCACTTTGCCATTTGTCTCGCCCACACCCGCACTGTAGCGGCCCACACCTCAGTTCTCCTCTACTGAAGGAGATAGGTCCTTCAGCGCCCCCGCTTCGCTCCCACTCCTTCGCTTCTTCAGATAGCCCGTCTTTACATACTCTCCATGGTTTCATCATCGGCGACGTTGCAATTTCAATTTTCTATAATCTATCGCTTGCGTGTCGCACCCTAACACCATTTGCTATTTTTGATCCTTTTCCCTTCTTTCTAGTTTCACATATCTCACTATCTTAAGGCGTTTCGCCAGGCTTGCACCCTAAGCCCCCCCCCCCCCACTCTGTTGCTCATTTTACCACCTGCCTTCCAGCCACATACCTCTCTCCTTTCGTCCAAAACTCTCCGCTACAATCTCATCGTTTCAGGCCCCCAACCTTTTTGGTCATTATACCACCTACCTCCCGACCATTTAAGCTCCGCTACCAACGTACACTCCGCCACCAACCTACCGTTTCAGCGACCAGTCGTTTCCTCCCTTATCCACTCTTCGTGCCTCAACCTGTCATCTTTCCCATGGGTTAATTGTCTTTTTATGTTGCGCCGTTCAAATGCTTACAACGGGGCATCGAAACCCCACAACGTCATTAAGTAATGGCTTCGACATATCACTCGTTACGCATTAAGCTTCTCCCTTTGATGTGCAGTTATCGAGTCACTCCAACGCCTAGTTATTCCTGTCACTCCACTGCCCATCCACATAAGCTCCCAGTCTCTCCATGTTTTGGACTCCGCCCACTAATACTCTCTTTTCTCGTCCTCCCTATGCATGCACTCTCATGCATATTCGCGAGTCACAAGCTCGCTTCTTCACTTCACTTCACTTTCTTCACCATCCAGCCAACCGCTTTTGCATCTCGACACCACATTACTATTTCTGTCATTATTTCTGTGCCGTCCACCACTCTCTCCGCAGGCCTAACTCCCAGCCACTATCCCACTAAGTCACATCCCACCCTCTGCCCTACTCCCTCTCACTCTCTTTTCGTGTGGTGCGGCCTTGTTTTTTGCCGCTGCAGACACCGATTTGCTGCTGCCTCAACCCCTTTACCCTAAAGTGTTTTTCATTCCAGCTGTCATCATAAAACCGTCTCTCCACGCCACCATACACTCTCAGTGTGGTTCTAACTCCTCTCCGACAAAATTACATTTCCCTGCGTTCCGCTCTCTTCCATCCTTCGTCTTTTTGCAAACTGCTTCACGTCTCTTTAATTGCGCCGATGACTTTCCCACCGCGACACCCCTGAACCCCAATGTCCCATTCCGTACATCATCATTCCGCTGTCTTTCCACGCCGCCAAACACTCAAACACTCTCCCCGTGGTTCCTTCTCCCTGCTAACAAAAATTTCCCCCTTGGCGCGTCTCCCACATTGTCGTAAGTTGCTAACACGTCTCTTCACGTTTCTGCCGGCGGTTTCGCCGCCGCGACACCCCTGCACCCCAACGTCCTTCCATTCCGTCCATCATCATTCCAGCGTCTCTCCACGCCACCAACCACTCTCCCCGTGGCTCTCACTCCCCGCCGCCGTCGCCACCACAGCCACCGCCCCCGCCGCCGCCCCCGCCGCCGCCCCCGCCGCCGCCCCCGCCGCCGCCCCCGCCGCCGCCCCCGCCGCCGCCCCCACCATCACCCCTGGCGGGCGCGCGGCGCGGTCGTTAGCGACGCCGCATGATTTACGAGCGCCGTAATGGCAGCGGGCGCGTCCCGTGATGAATGGCCGGCAGAGGAGTCGGTTCGCGAGTCGGTTCCCACCCGCGCCGACTTCGCCCGCGGGCGCGTCGCCGGCGGCTACGCGCTTTCTTTTACTTACGCCCCTTGGATAACAGCGAGTGCTCGGGAGTGGCTGAGTGAAAGTCGCAATAGAAAAAGATGTTACGTTAATATCGCCGTCGCGTCAGTGTTTTGTTATTTTTACCAGGCTCGATTTAGAGAGCTATGCGCGCTGCGCTTGGTGATCTTCGGCCGCGACAATTGCGATGCCAGCCAGCAGCAGGACCGTGAGAGACTCCGTGCGTAAATCACGCGAGGTAGTAGTGTGGTGTCAAGCTTTGTTCGAGTGAAACCGTTCCACAAATACCTCTCGTCATGCATTGAACAATACCTCAGATTTACTTCGTTAAAAATGATATTTTTAGCATTGGTGCATCCAAAATCAATGAATCTATTTTCTACATTAATTATCAATAGTGATTTACTCCAAAAATACTTTTATGCCTTTTACCCCTTCCTGAAATAAGGGCCTTCTAGTCCCGGCACTTTGATGAAATGCCAACAATCTAGAATTAATTGTTATTTTTTTTCAGAAAATCAAATGAAAACGATCCGAATAATTCACAGAAATTATCAGGCGTTTGCGAGTCTTAATGGACAGAAACACCGACGGATAATGAAATCCTCACAATCGGGAGAAGAGAAATTTAAGCCTGCTGGAACGAATTTTATTTGCATTTATATTTTTTGTTGAAAATAACATGTTTATGAAATACAATGTTTACGGATACACAAAACATTGTACGGTCTCTGTAATCTGTTTACTGAAGAAAGATGAATTTTTATATTCAACTAGAAGAAGTGACGAGAAAATTTGGCAACTACCAATATTGATTATTATTTGCCGAATGAATAGCCCCCTAATTGACGTACACAGAAGTCGATTTACCGCTGTAGTAGCTGAATGGGAGTCGCTCGTTGATCTAAAGTGCGGAAGATCTGAACGATTAATGATAGGAATTACAGCCAAGACACTATGTACAAACAAACATAATAGCTTCTCCACCCTACCGGCGTTGGCTTGTCATTCTGGGCTGTCAAGTGGGAAATAATCGGGGCCATAAAAAGCCGGCGTCGTCCGCATTTCTCGTGCGGAGGCGTGCTGGCGCGCCGTGCGACTGTTGCTCGGCGCCCGGGGCCGGAGGTCGCGTGCTTTCAAGAGGCCCGGTTCGAGCCCCGAAGGCGCATGAGTTATGCGCCGGTGAGGGGTCACGCGGGTCGCCCAGAGGAAGAGCTTCCTCGTCGCCTCCCGCCGGCGAGTTAATGCGCGTGACGACGCGCCTCGCCCATGCCTCGCCCATGCCTCGCCTACCCGGCCCTCTTCAACGCATCCCGGTTGTACCCGGATCGCTTCTGCCCCGCCCACGCGCCTACCCGTTCCTGACCATCGTGACCGGCTTGGGCCCGCATCGCATCTGCCCACGCCCACGCTCCTACCCACGCAACTCGCTTTGCCTCGTACCAACCTTGCCACCGCCAAGCTTCCACTCCCACCCGGGCACTAATCATCTCCTTAAGTGCCCATGTAACCCACCTTGTTCCATACCTCCCCTAACAGGATTCTATTCCCGTCCACACACTCTCTCTTCTCTCTTCTCTCTAGCCGTGGCAATCCGCTTGGCATCTTACCGACCCTATCTCCCCTCTTCCCCTATGACCTTGCCCGCTCCTGCTCTCGCAATCGTGGAGTTAATGGGCGTGACGACGCGCCTTGTTCGTTTGCCCAGCCGCCCATGCGCCTACTCGGTTCCGTCAAATGCGACCCGCTTGTACCCGGATCGCTTCTGCTCCGTGCACGTGCCTACCCGTTTTTAACCATCGTAACCCGCTTGCACCCGGATCGCTTCTGCCCCCACCCACGCAACCCGCCTTGCGTCCTCCCACCCTTGCCACCTCCCGCGCTTCCGCTCCCACCCGGGCACTCGTCATCTCCCTAAGTGTCCGTGAAACCCGCCTTGTTTCATACCTCCCGTACCAGGTTTCCACTCCCGTCCCGCACTCTCTCTTCCCACCTCCCGTTGCAATCCGTCTGGCCGCTTACAGACTCTTAACTTCTCTCCCGCTCCCCTCTTCCCCTATGACCTTGCCTGCTCCTGCCCTCGCAATCGCGGAGTTAATGCGTGTGACGACGTGCCGCGCCCCTCGCGTCCGGGAGGACGACTCCACCGTTCGCCCACGCGCCAGTCTGCCCCGGCCCAAGACCCGTCCCTGGCCAACGCAACCCGCTTGGCTTCTTCCCCCGCCTACCCAACCTCTCCGCTTTCCCCCTAACTCTCTGCCGGTTCCTGCCCGTGCATCCCACCAATCTCCGTAATGTCCCTGCCCTATTTTGCTTATTCGCTCCGCTCATGGTATACTTCCCTTACTCGTTCTGGCCTACACAACCCGCGTAGGTTCTTTCCTCTCGTGTCCTCTCTCAGCCTCTCGCTCCACGCTCTAGCACCCACCACCCTCCTGTGACTACATCGCTCCTGTCCCCTCACATTTTTCTGACCTCTCAACACGCCTCCTATTTGAACCTACTTCTTTCTGACCAACACAACTCGGTAGGCCTCATATCACTTCTGCCTCCAACTCTTCTAGCCCCGTTCCACCTGGGTCCCCGCTTCCGCTCCTCTCGGCCCTTCCCGCAGAACCTTGCCCACTCCGCGGAGTTCAGGCCCAATAACAATTCAAACACAAACACAAGCATAAAACATAGATGTAAATATTAACATCATTGATAGACTGAAGTATTCACAATATCGAACATAAACGTAAGCAAAATAAGAGTTTCTATTGGCGATGAGACATTCTTAGTTTACTATTGGTTGGATGTGAGAATCGATTTCGAGATATAGACTGTGTACATGACGTGGAGTTGGGGAGGCTCTTGCCATGGATTGCATTTGTTTGTCTATCGAATTAATTGCGATACTCGCATACTCAGTTGCGAGATACTCGATTGTGAGGATTTGATTATCCGTTGGCTTCTATCCATTAAGACTCGCAAACGCTTGAGTTAACGTACTGTGTATGGTTCATTTCTTATTTTTGACATAAGTGTAATAACAGAAGCTTGAAGCTTGCAAGCTATTAAGTTAACGTCTTACGCGTTATGCTTATGCGAACGCATTGTGAATGAGTCCGCTTATGGACTTAGTCCTAACATTTATGTTAATGCCAAGCTTATGTGTATGTTTGCATTGTGAATAGGCCTCTTCTGCTCGGCTCCCCCGCCCCCATATTGCCGTCGCAGCCGCTCGCCTACGCGCCCACGCTCCCGCCCCGTCGCCACCCTCTCCCTTTCCGCCCAACTTGGCCTCTTGCACCGCTTTTCCGTGCTCACCTCCTCGCTCCGCTCATTATAGTAAACTACTTCTTCTAACACGTTGTGTAGTCATGATCCATATTTTGTGTGACCTTGATACCGAAACGCCGATTGAGGGACCGGAAGCGGTGGCTCAGTGCATCAACTGATGTCACAGCAGTGCATCTGACCGGGAGGTACTAGGTCCGAGTCCCGACGGCGGCATGATTTTCGGCACCAGTTTTTCAGCTAGGTCGAAATCAGTTGCTGTCTGGAGTAGAATTCTAGCGGCCAGCTGTTCTGATAGGTAGTTTTTTGTGATTTCTCCGATCAACACCAGGCGAATGCCGGAGCAGTACCCTAACAAATGGGCTACGGACCGCGCGCGTTCTTTCCTTCCTCTTCCTTGGCCTATCATCAACCTTTACACGCGCACACACACACACACACACACACACACACACACACACACACACAAACATGCAGTACACCACCACACATGCATGGAGACCGGTAGGGGACTTAGAACATGTCCCGGTGCCCCGCTGATGGGAGATACCTGGTTAGGAAAACCCCCGCTAGTCGACGGTAGGTCGGCGACTGATCTCACCATCTAGTGAGTTTCATCCACCTCCCGATGAAAAAGCATGCACTACAATTATGGGACGAATGACCTCAGTAGTTGACGCGCCCGCAATCACTAACCAATCAATCCGTCAACCGATTGAGGTTAGAACGTCTGTTGTCCGTCCACTCGTCCATCCGTCTGTCTGTCCCTCTGTCCGACCGTCCGTCTGGCAATCAGTCTGTGGCCAACGCCTGCGCCAAAACCATACCGACTTTCTCCAAAATTGATATTTCTTGATCGATTAAAAACGAACTCGAGTATCTCTGAGTTTGAAACTGAATTTGAACTTTCAGGGGTACTTTACATAAAGCATCAATTACATTTTCAAAATTTTCTCAAAAATGGCTCCAATTTTTATGATTAAACTTTTTCTTCTGATAATGTTTAGGACGGTTAGTGGTGTAAGTATCATTTTCGCGGAAATCCCTGATCGTTCGAAAATGCAATAGTTCAATTTTTCGGCGTCTTCCTACAACTGCAGTATTAAAGATTGAGATTTTTTCCTCAATAAAATTTGTTGAAAGTCAGAGTTTGAAACAGAGTCATATACTATATGAAAATATGAGTAGTATTCCGTGAAATTTAGGTAGTTTTAAACTATTATTTTCCCCAAAACGGCTCTAAATTTTATCCTCGTGTGCATCAATGAGACGATAAAAATAGTGCTAGTCTCGTTTTCGGCGATCTCTCTGTGTTTTGGAAAATCGCAAAAAGTTAACATTGCAAAACTACAAATTCGAAGATAGAGATTTTGGTCTTGAGCAAAATATGTTTTAAAATATAAAATCTCTAAAACTAGTGCTAAAACAGCACGCACTTTTACACAAAATTACGCAAAAAGTACTCAAATTTTCGAAAAATTGTATATGACGTTATTTCAAAATCTATCTTAAAGGAAAAGATTTCATCAAGAGAAAAGTCTCTATCTTTAATATTTTAGTTGTTGGAAGACTCCGAAACAATTTTTAACTTTTGGAAATATCAGGGTTTTTATGAAAATGAGACCTGCACCATTCTCTTAAATGTTTTTCAAAAATAAAGTTTAACAAAAAACTTAAGACAAGTTCATCCACTGATATGGGAAGATAAAATAAGTAAGAGTGTGAAGAGAAAATTGTATAATACTGTTGTAGAGAATATTGCCTTTTATGGGTCTGAGGTATGGGAAGTAACAAAAAAGAGCAAACAAAAATTGACTACAATGGAAATGGACTTCTGACACTGAAGTTGCGAACTGAGTTTAATGTATAAAATTAAGAACGAAGAAATTAAACGTAAAGCGGAAGTAAGTTTTGATATACTCGTAATTGACATCATAGAAGTGAAAAGACTGAAATGGTGTAGACACATGCAAAGAATGAACGAAGAACGCTGGTCCAAAATACTGTGGAAATAGCAACCAGGTACCAATCGAAGAAGAGGAAGACCTAGACTTACATGGGGAAGAGGCAATGATGAAAAGAGGATTGAGTAATGAAGACTACACCGATAGAGAGAAATGGAGGCTGGGATGCTAGAGACACCCTAGGGTGTAATATAACTCACCGTACTACTACTAAAAACCTTTGGAGTTATTTTTTTGAACATTTAGAAAATGTCCCAGGGGCTTCATGGAAAGAAACCCGAAATTTAAAATATCAGTTTCAAATTCAAGAGGCCGCGACATCAGCCAGATCGATTGAGGAATATCAATTTAGGAGAAAATCGGCGGAACGGTTTAGCCGCTAGCGTTGTTCACAGACGGACAATGGTTTTGCGGTCATTCGATTTTTCGGAATAAAGAACCCACAAAACATGGATTCTGGATACACCACGTATTAGAGATTTTTTAAATTTAGCACATGGATTTATTCACCTTTTCGTAAACAAAGCCCTGTAATAATTTTTCTGCTGAAATTCGCCACTTTGTCGCGCAGCATTATATACCTTTCTACTGCATAAAAGGTAGCGAGAAAGTAAAAGATCGGGTACAAGTTTTTTAAAAAAAGGAGAAATTTTTGTGTCATTCCTACTAGAAATAAATGGAAACAAATTCTCAAAAAACGCTCCAATTTTTTATTTAAATTATTCGCATGTATATACCCAACGAAACTTAAAAGAATAGCGCAGGACTCATTTTTCTTAAACTCGGAAAATTGCAAGAGTTAGAAATAACGCCAGAAAGTATGTGTTGTTGTGTGACCTTTAATTTCATCATTACCCATGGCATTCCAATAACCCATTCCTATCTCCTCTCAATATATTTTTCTCTCCCTACACTCTCCCTGTCTGTTCTCGCTTGCTCTTTCTTTCTACTTACTCCGTTTCAGATCTTCCCTCGCCTCTGAGCATTTCGTTTGTCGCATTTACGTTGTGGTGTGCACCTCTGATTTCCTACCCTTCCTTTCTACCTGGTTTTCTATTTGCCTTTGGAACCCACTCTGCTCATCATTCTCCTCCTGCTCTTACACTTACATTTCCTTCTTCCTCTCCATTACCTTAACCATTCATAATGCACGTGGGTTCTAATACTCTACGGAGACTACGCACTGTAAGTGCGTACACACCGGTTTCTCCTATTGCGGGCGGGCTTTAATTGCTCTCATATCTTCCTCGTTTCTGTCGTTATATTTTTCTGTCCTGAAATTTAATGAATTAATAGTTGTTATTAGAAATTAACGATTTATTTTATTGACTTTGTACGCAAAGAAAACAATCTCTGTATGCATCTCACGTCCCGAAATCGTCTCAACCAATCCCTCTGACCCAGCCGTTCTTGCAATTTAAAACTCGAAGTTGCTGCTATCTCACAGTCATCCTATATACTCTTCTCAGAGTTTCTTCCGCGTCTATATTTTCTGCGGCCAGTTTTGCTGCATTTTTAAAGAGCTCGTCCGCGAATCATGTACCAACACTCACCTTTATCCCCCTTTTTTCTTCAACTTTTTTCGAATCCACAATGCCCTGAACCTCTCTTTGTACTTTCCTCATGAAAATGTCTACTTTTAACTTGCGAGGAGTCGTAGGTCTTCTATCTCAAAATCCCAAGTATTTCTTTTCCATTTTCTTGGGGATTTACATGTCCCATTTATATAATTCACTGTTTGTCATACCCTCTAACTACAACCTCTTCAAAACTCTTGCGTGCACCCAATTTTATTTATTTTTGTAAGTATCTAGTGTCACACTCGCCAATCACTTTATCAATTATCCTATAAGGCACTCCCAACATATTTAATGTTTTAATGTGATTATCCTATTGATATACGTAGTTATTTCATTGTTCTACTTACATTAGGAACATTCAGAAGAAGTTAAGCATACTGTCATTTTTATCTTTTTATTAGAACGACATTTCAAAGCGGCAGCTCTTCATCATCAGAATTTAAAAAAAATGTATACATGATCAAGGAAATATGTATTTTCCTATCATATTGGGTAAACCACAGTTTCCACCGGCATCATGAATACACTGAGCACAAGTTGCACGTCTCTAGCAGTCTAGAGATAAGTTGCAAATACTTTATATCCTTTATCACGGATTAA
>BLKR01015698.1:0-55648 GCA_011170035.1 Teleogryllus occipitalis | reverse complement strand
CATCACCCAAGAGGAAATATATAACGACCTGAAGGAACAATACTCTTCCCTAAATAGTATCACCAGACTACATAAAGATAATCAGCCCATCCCAGTGGTAGCCGCAGAGTTTTCCGGTGAACAATCGATTGACTTAATCCTCCGTACCAGCCAAATCTGCAATCTAAAAGTTAAAGTTGAAAGAAGAGGGAAAACAATTGGAATAATTCAGTGCCTTCGTTGTCTAGACTTTGGACATTCTAAAAATAATTGTTACAAACAAATCGCCTGTATTCATTGTGCCGAGAATCATTACTCAGTAAACTGCCCCAGTCTGAACCAACCTCCGAAATGCAGAAACTGCGATGGGACTCACCGTGCGGATATCCGTACGAATGAATGCCAGTACTTTAAAAATATTTCGGAAAATAAAACTAGAATGCCCCCAAACCCCTCGTCAAATACGAGAACCAACAAATCAACTCCACCCTCACCGGCGCCCCCACCACCGCCCCCACCTCAAAACGTCCGCCATTTCCCTACACTCCATAGAACTGCCAACATACCAAATTTCACCCATGAATCAGCATTTAATCGTCCGCCAAATAATATCCCACCATATGTCCCAAACCACAATCCACATACTAGTCTCCCCCAAAATAACCTTCTGAACACACCATTCATTCATAATATTATCAATCACATAATAACCCATATAATCAACATCATAAATTCAGTCATCCCAACTATTATTCAAAACATACAACAAGCAATTACTTCTAATTTTAGTTTCCCCAATGGCTCAAAATAATTCAAATCATAAATTAATCCTAATGAACTGGAACGCATGTGGCATCAGCAATAAAAAAAACGAACTCCATTTCTTTCTCCAAACACACAATGTCGACATTGCATGTATCACTGAGACCCATTTAAAACCTCCAGCCACTTTTAAACTACCAGGCTATAATACAGTAAGGAAGGATAGGGCTAACGCTTCAGGCGGCGGAGTTATCATACTCATTAAAAACACTATCGCCTACTTCGAAGAAAACTCAACACCCATCAATGGCATTGAAACAATAGCAGTTTCACTTACCTACAGCAACCCAAAACTTACTATCATTGCCGCTTATAAACCCCCCAACATAAGAACAAATTTTGCAGGTCTGAACATCTTACTTTCGCGTTATTCATCTTACATTCTTTTAGGAGATCTAAATGCTAAACATGTGCAATGGGGGTGCAGAGTCACCAACGCAGCAGGTGCCCAACTTCTAAACTATATCGTAACAAACAGAATTAGTTTGTTCGCACCTCCAGAACCAACCTATTATCCTTATGATCCAATCAAACTTCCTGATATACTAGACATAGGATTAACAAACATTAATAGCAATTTTCACTCAACTCCGCATTTTGAACTAGACTCCGATCACCTTCCAGTCTTAATTTCTACAGATCAAATCCCCCCACCCCATTCACCCATTCCGGCATTAAATACTTACACCTTAAATTGGTCCAAATTCAAAAACATAATGCAAAACCAAATTCCCAATTTTAAAATACTAAACTCTCCACCGGAAATAGACCAAGCAATAACGCAACTAAATAATATAATAATCAACACAATTAGCAAACTTAATCCTGAACGTCCGAACACCCTTCGAAAACACACATCAAATAAACTACCGAAAAGCATCATCAAAATCATAGAAACTAAAAATAAAACTAGAAGGTTATGGATGGCACTTAGAATTCCCTCAATTAAAAAAGAACTAAATACACTAACCAAAATCAGTAAAAAAGCTCTAGAACACTATAAACAAACTAAATACAATAATATCATTCATTCATTAAATACACGAAATAACTCTCTTTGGAATTTCACTAAAAGTATACTCGGAAAAAAAACCATAATCCCACCACTAGCTACTCCAAATGGAAAAAAATACGCTACCGCCGATAAAACGGAAGTATTAGCCGACCACTTCGCATCAACTTTCACACCAAACATCACACCTCCTCTTCCAGATCACACCCACATCCAACAATTTGTGAATTCCCCGAATTTCAACGTACCACAAAAAATTAAGTATATCTCTCCACATGAAACTCTAAAAGTTATCAAATCCCTTCCCAATAAAAAAGCTCCCGGCCACGATAAAATAAATAATATAATTATCAAAAACCTACCCAATCCTGCCATAGCTTTCATTGTAAACATATATAATTCATCTTTAAGAACTGGCTACTACCCTACTACCTGGAAACATTCTATCATCCTCCCGATTCCCAAACCTAATAAGAATCATAGCATCCCTGATAACTACAGACCCATAAGCCTCCTCCCCACTTTCGCAAAAATATTCGAGAAGTTAATTCTAAAAAGATTAAACAACTATATTAAAAAAATTCACCTCATACCTTTCTACCAATTCGGATTCACTAATAAACTATCCACAGCACACCAACTGCTGCGTATTTCAGAAAATCTCCACTCCTCCTTTAAAAAAAAAAATATTCAATAGCAGTTTTCATGGACATCGCTAAAGCTTTCGACAGGGTATGGCATGAAGGCTTAATTTATAAAATTTTATCTATAGGCACCCCTATATACCTTTTCAAAATTATTAAAAGCTTTCTCACAAATAGAACTTTCTCAGTTTCAATAGAAAATCAAAATTCGAACCCCCGCCCTATCTCTGCCGGTCTACCTCAAGGATCACCTCTCTCTCCCCTACTCTATAACTTGTACACAGCCGATATGCCTACATCAAGATTAACAAACATAGCCCAGTTTGCAGATGATACTGTAATCTACATGTCCCACTCCTCAATTAATTACATAGCTAACGAAATCCAATCTCATTTAAATAAAATAGAAAACTGGGCAACGAAATGGAAGATTAAAATCAACCCCGCGAAATCTACAGCTAAAGTCTTCACTTTCAGACCTTATTCCTTCCCCATGCCATTTAAATTGAACAACAATACAATCCCTTGGACTCCTTACAACAATGCAGTTAAATACCTGGGTCTTCACATGGATACTACACTCAACTGGAAAATACATATTGATACAAAAGTCCAACAAGCCAAAGCCAAAATAATACAGCTAAAATCACTTATAAATAACAGTAAACTTTCACTAAATAACGGTATCACCTTATACAAAACCATCATTAGACCTCTTCTCCTGTACGCTTGTCCAATTTGGACAAATGCTGCCAAGTATAATATCAACAAAATTCAGGTTATTCAGAACAAATACCTAAGAACTATCACCCACGCCCCCTGGTTCATTTCCAATAAGCAATTACACCACGAACTTAACCTAAAACCCATCGCACATCACATAGCCTTTCTTGCCAATAACTTTTATTCTAATCTAACACTCATCAATCATGAAAGACATATAAATTTAGGAAAATATAATGAAAACCCAACTAGAATAAAAAACCGATATCCAGTTCATTCTTTTCTCAACATTTTTTCAAACCTCAGTAATTTTTAGAGGTGCTCGGTGAGTCCCCTCGTCAATTGTAGGTTTAGAGTTAGTATATAAGAATTAGATATAAGCCAACCATACAAATGAAGAGTTTCTTGTAAACTGAACTTTGTAAGTCAATCCTATACAAAATAAAATAAAATAAAAAATAATATGTTTCTTCATCATGGATTGTTAGTAATGTCACTTTTATATCTGCGTTCAAAAATCACTTTCATGTAATCGTAATATTTCTGATAGCTATATTTTTTCTTGAAGAATCCGTCGGTATTTATTAAAATTATTTTCAAATTATATTTCGTTCTTTAGTCTTTTATGCATGTTACCCAAAATCAACTCAAATTCTGTCAATTTAAAAAATAATTAGGAGATCAATGAGCTATTGATTTACGACTTGTTTTAAAATTTAATTTAAAAATGCCATACGAATCTTGTTGCCTATCGTCTGATTCACATTAAGTTGATATTTAATTTCCATCCGTTGGCATTTTATCAGGCTTAACTTTCTTTTAGTATCATGGTTCCTAATCTGATTTGCTGTCAATATGCATCACGATAAATTGCTGTTCTTCTGATATTCGACATTTAAACTTTGTGTAAATGATCTTGTCTCGTCTTATTGAATTTGATAGGTTTCCGAAAATAATGTTAATCAGAATAATTAAGTAGACATTTGATTGACGTACTAGATTCAGTTGTCATTATTCTGGCTCTGTGATGACCGCTGGCATCACATAACTAGTGTGACCTCATGTTTCATAACAAAACGTTTCGAAATCTCCGTATCTCTCATATCTCACAAGCGTGATTTGTTGCCCGAAAACGAAGTTCTTATGAATAGTGGAACATGTTGAATATGGAATTGCCAGGAATTTCAAAACTTGATGGTTTCAAATTGTAATGATCGTTTTGTCCATATACTCGACTGTGTATTACATTTGTTAAAATGCACATATTTTCTGTCATAGAATTTCAAGAATTTCGACGCCAGTTATTTATTGTGTAAATTTCACAATGTAGATGCTGCATTGCTAAGGAGATCTCTCAATCTCCTCTGAGTGCCTAGTTGTCCATAGAGTCCTTGTGGTAAACGTCTTCGAATTTTTCTCCGTGAACTATCGCCTCCTCGGATTGCTCGGCGGTCGGCATCCTTCACGCAAATCGCCTTTTCTCGAGTATCGTAGTACAACGTACCAATGAGCGCTTCCTTAACATTTGTTCACAATGATGACATTTATACAGATATTTTTCTCTTAAAATAAGTAAACATTTTCTTCCCGTTTACACATGATGTTAACTACATTTATTACAACACATTAATGGTGAATGGATTTCGGTATTTGTTGATACAATTTTCATGAGAATTGTTAAATAACTGTTTGTAAATACTGTTATAAGTTGACCACACATTGATTGATTGATTTTTTCGTGTTTCCGGGCGCGTCAACTGCTTCGGTCATTAGTCCCGTTAGTGTTGTGCATGTTTTTTCTCGGGAGATGGCGATCTTCCCCCGCTGGATGGCGAGATCCGGTGCCGACCTACCGTCGGCTAGTGGGGTTTCCCCCTAACCAGGACTCTCCCACCAACGGGGCACCGCCCCAGTCGGGACAAGCTCTAAGATCCCGACCGGTCTCCCGGAATATGTGGTAGTGTAGTGCATGTTAGTGTAAGTGTGTGTGTAAGGGGAGAGGATAGAACAAGGAAGAGGAAGGACAGATCGCGCGCGGTCCGTGGCCCGTTTGTTAAGGTACTGCTCCGGCATTCGCCTGGTGTTGATCGGAGAAACCACGGAAAACCACCGATCAGAGCAGCCGGCCGCTAGAATTCTCCTCCAGACAGCAGCTGAATTCGACCTAGCTGAAAAGCTAGCGTCGAAAATCCTGCCGCCGTCAGGACTCGAACCTAGGACCTCCCGGTTAGAGGTTGACCACACATGATACCGCATGTGTCGATGACCCCTATCAACATGGAAAACAAAGCAAACGTTCGTCGATGTTCTTGAACTTGACGCACTGCATGAAGCTGCAGAGGTACTCTGGCATGTCTGGAACTTGCCTCATTGCCAAGGAACATTGCCCCTGCCGCTTCCTTCGCGCGGCGCTCGCAAGCCCTCTTCTTCCTCTGAGCCTAATGAGTCGCCCGCGCCGCCCGTTGCGGTGGGCGAAAGGCGAAGCGCGGCGCGGCGCAGCTGCTTCGAACTCGCGACTTCGGCGGGCGACTTCGCCAGCGCTGCAGTGGCAGAGACGGTGGGCGCCCCCAACCAAACTTGGCGCAACTTGGGTATTGTGGCGGCGTCGAAGATGTCCTCTCATACACTTGAGTCCCCCCCCCCCGAAATTAATTTGGCGAACCGCCACAGCGCGCTCACTTAGGCACACCGCAAAGTTTGTGCACAGTGTTGCCAATGTTCGCTGGCGCAAAAAGTTTTTGGTTCGCACTTCGGAGCCGCTAGACGTAAAACGGAAACTGAACATTTGAGGAAATTTGGGCTCTTTTTCAATTTCAAGGTTTTATCGTGTTTGACTATTTTTGGTTATCTGAATGAAAATAAAATACGAATTTTCATGTTTTTGTAGGATCTACAGTAAATATTATGTATGGGTGTACAAAAATGAAAAAAGAATCTAATTTTCGGTATCTTTAGACATGCAAACATTAATGTTGAAAGAGGAATTATATGTGACTATAAATTGTGAACTGGCGCATTTTTCTTGGGTATAATACATTGACACTTTAAAGTGTGTGGCCACGTATAATTTTAGCTGAGATTTTCCTTCATGTATTATGGTCAAGACTATACTACTGCCATGTACTTCATCTGCAGAGGAAATTCTTAAAAATGCTATTTTGAGTATTATTTATAAAATCTTGAGCACATTAAGTATAAAAATGCGATGTTATCCAGAAAGGAGAATGAGTTCAGTCACGCTTCCTTGCTGCTGCATGACGGTCAGCCTTCGAGGTTCTTTCACACCACTATGTTGCGAGCATTCTGCGCTATAAGACCCAGAATAACAGTTAACTCTCGCAATTTTCACTTAAATGTTTTGTCTTTGATTTAATTTTGCCGAACTTGTACGAAAACTGTCTATTTTCTAAAATTAACCTCGCTTTATTTTCCGCAGCTAATGGGTTGTGGAGTCAATAACATGGAAATGAAAGAATCGTTAAAGAGCGTTGTACTCGATCACAGAGGCTCATGCAGTTTGGAACAGAACTACTCGTAATTTCCCAGTGTTCCATACAGTGTTGTTTTATTGCCCCGATATTTATCTAACGGCAAATGTAAATAAACCGTAGACAGCAACGCATTGTTCGAAACGTGAACAGCACTTAATGTTTATTCAATTAATCATCATAGAACGCGCATGTATTCATTATTGAACCATCGCAACAACACTCGCACGCGCCGCCCTTCGTGGGGGTCCAAAGAGAAAACAGAAGCGCGCTCGGCCTCGTATCCCCGGAGGCCTTCTTTCATTTACGGCGTAAAAGGAGCGCGCGTTCGCTGGCAAGCGCAGACGGAGGTGCAGCGGGGAAAAAGGAGAATGGAGCGTTAACCAAATACTCATTAAGCGCGACGAAAGGCACCGTAAAGGAGCGGATCGCCCCGGCGACGTGTGGGTGGGTTGGTGGGGGGGAGAGCGAGTACGCGAAGCGTTGCAATGAGGGAACGGTGAGCGATGAGGGAAGGTTACGTCGGGCGGTATGAAAGGGGTGAGAGGGGAAGGACGGGGAAACTATTGTGGGAAAAGTAAGTAGCGGGCTGGTGCGAGGTGCAGTAGCGGGGTGCAATGAGCTGAAGCTGATGGAATAAAGAACAGCAGGCTCAGTTCGACAAGGGCGTGAAGGATTAGATGAGAGTAAAACCAGGTAGTGCTGTTGGAATGAAAGGTATGTCGAATAGGTTGAGATGTTGAACGGGGGGAGTGCAGTCCGGAAAACTGATTTTGAAGAACGAAACGAGTAGGAAACACATTGTTTTGAAAATTAAAGAGAAGTATGCGAGGAGATGCAATTCTTGTATGCGTGGACATGATATGACCGTTCTAGCCGAGAAGCACAAATCCGAGGCACATAGTCCGTAGAGGCGCAATCGGCACTGGGCAGACATCGTCCCACGGCTGGCGGAGTCGGAGCGAGGCGTGGACGGGAACGAAGGCAGGGGTAGGGGACGGCGAAGGACAGGGCGGGGCGCGACGACTCCGGGGCATCGAGTTTCGCGAGGGGGCTGGACGACGCGGGCCGAGCTGGGCGGTGCAGCGTGAGGGGTAGAGTACGCAGGGGAGAAGAGATGAGATTGAGCGGAGCACGGCAGAGTAGAGACGAGTAGGGCAGGGTAGGATAGGGCGAGGCAGGGCAGAGCAGAGAGGGATATGATAAGGTGGGGTGGACCGAAGCAAGGCAGAGCAGGTAGCTTAGTGGGGAGGAGCTGCGCAGAGCAGTGTGGAGAAGAGCAGGGTATGGAGTACGCAGGGAGGAAGAGGTGCGATTGGGCGGTGCAGGGCAAAATAGAGTGGGGAGACGGGTAGGGTAGAGCGGGATGGGACGTCGCAGGAGAGATGGTTAGGTGCTAAGGTTGGGAGGACCTGCTACACCGACCCTGCTACATCGGAGCAGGGCGTAGCAGGCAGGGTAGGGTGGGGGCGGGGCAGGGCGGGGCGGAGCAGGCGAGGACCTGGGGTGAGGCGGAGGCCGTGGGAGGGGCGTGTCCTGCGAGACGGGTATAGCGTAGCGGCGCGCGGGAGGCCGCCTTTGTCTCGGCGACGGACGGCGTCCCGGCGCGTGTGGCCGCTTTGTGCGTGATTACGGATTAATTCCCTCTCGCCGGAGGCTGCGTTACGCGGCGCGGCAACGGAGCGAGCGCTGGGCGCGCTTGTGTGCCGACTGTGGAACGGATAGGCCGCGCCGCTCGGGGCCGCTCCCTCTGTTTGCCAGATTCGCTGCGTTTGGAAGCGCTGGTTCTCGGTTGTCGCATCGAAAATTTGACAGATTATTTTGTATCGTCCGTTTTCACGAAATCACACACTTCATTTCTGGCAATGTATTGATCTCAAAGCAACACCAACACTAAGTTTTTTCTTTTGTGATTGTCCTGAGTGTTCACAAATCTAAGTAAGGTTTTCCCATTGGCTTATTTATTAAATGTATTTATGAGATTTAAACGGTGTACGGAAACCCACGAAATATTTCTTAAATGGGGAGCATGTTATCGAAAAAGTGCCAACTTGGAACTTAAGTGCGTTCATTTCACGAAATTCTTTTCATAAAAATCTTATAAGTAAAGTATCTACCGTTATTGTTCTATTTTTTATAAATAGGGATAATTCTCGTATTTATAAATATTCCTTTTTCGGAATTCCAGCATTCCATTTTAACATTTTCTTTAACATTAAAGAAGTTTATGTCTTTATAGCGTACTTGCGGTCTCCAGTTTAATTCTTTTTAGCTCGTTTTCTTTTGTATTTCCCCAAAAATCTCAAATAACGTTATAAGCCGACGACCTGGAGCCGGTTTAAAAGCTCGATATTAAAACAGAAAACTACACCTTTCAGTTCAGCAGCTTTTCAGAGTTACGATTACAATTCCTCAGCAGCCCGCAGTCGGATCCCGAGCGGTAGAAGCGACTCGCCTCTTTTGATATGGAAACCAGAGAGCGCCGCGCCGCGCCGCCATGGAGACGGCTTTGAGAGCGCTCGTTTGCGTTCGGGAAAGGCGCGAGGAGCTCCTTCGCACACGGCGGCGCAAATCAGACCGAGTGGAGGTGCGAAGGCAACCGCTGGAGACGGGGATGGTTGGTTGAGCGGGATGATGATGGCATTATGACTTGATTTAGGGAACGAATAGGGAGTGACGTTATTTGAATAAACATTCTCGGTTTGTTCCGATGTTGGGACCAATATATTGTCTGCTGACTCATATGAGAAAGTGTGTCTCATTTCCGACTACATTAGGTCTCTTGGTGAGAGGAGAACCAAGTATTGATAGCAATAGACTATTTTTATTTGGGTATGATGGTTCTGTGGTTGTTAAACTCCATGGTCCTGTTTTTGCAGTTGAAATAATTTCCACGTCATTTTAGTTATTTTACTCTTAATAGACTGAATACTGTTGCCGAGATTATTGCGCCGAGACAAGGAGGTTTAACAGACAGCTTCTACAGCTTCTTTTAAGTGATTCAAGTTTTACAGCATCCTGAAATCAGTTCATGTTTAAGTAATGAGAGTAATAAACGTAAGATGTTAAAAATTAAATATAAATATATTTATTCATACTTATACCAATTAAAACCTAAAATAAAATATAAATTTATAATAAAATATCAAATGCCAGGATAATAACTGGTAGAACAGAATGAGACGGACAATTATCTAAAGGTAATTCACATATTGCAGCAGAGAGTTGGTACTATAGGCGGAGTTAGTAGGAGAGGGATTCATAACGTTAATTGTGGAGATTGCAAAGACGGCGGCGGCGGCGGCGGCAGGTAGCGGAACGCAGAAGCGGAAAAGCCAAGGGGGCGGGGCCGGCCTGCGTAGACGACGCGGCGGCTTCTCGGGTCTTAAAGGGGGATAGCACTCCGTCGTGGCGAATCTGCACAGTGGGTGGGCGCTGTTCCGGCGGCTTTTAAGTCTCGACGGCTGTAGCGGCGATGGCGAGACTGGCGACGGCGACGGCGGCGGGTCACAGTGGTTCAAACTGAAATGAAATAGAGTTTTGTAATACAAGTTTGTGAAAGGTACTGTTTGCAATGTGAGTGTGTTACAAGAGAATTGCATACCTAATTAGGTGCATACCACTTTTTAAACTACGATATCAAAAAGTCTCCAACGTTTGTTATATGCCAAAAAATCATTGAACGCAAAGAAAGCACTTTTCATATCGATTTGGTGCGTGAAAAAATAGTCAAATTTAATGCATCTTCTGGTGTTTCTGGTGTTGATCATTGGATCTCCAATTTTGAATTTCAAAATTTTGGAATAATAATCGAATCCATAAATGGTGTAATCCGAAATGACATACCTTTCTCACGATTTTAATTTTTCGTTCATCGTGAGACCGGTTGGGATGGGTCAAGAGCGAAAATGATACCACTGCTGCATCGTTGACCAGAAAGTCCTACGGTTCGACTCCTGACGTTGGTAACTTTTGAACACTAGCAAGATAGCTTGGTCACACTCATCCACTGTGTGGAAGACAATTTTATCTCCGATCCATAGTTTTCGTGTTTTCTCCCATTAATACCAACCGTTTGTCGGAGCAACACTGTAAAACAACGGGCCACGGACCTAGCGCGATCTTTCCTTCCACAATTGCGTCTCATCCTCCTGTTATACACACATATGCACCAGACAGCACACTTGTCGGGAGGCCAGTCGGGATCGTAGAGTTTATCCCGGCTGAGGCGGTGCCTCCTCGCTGTGGTACGTGGAGGCGCCCGGCCACAATAATCGCACTCCCTCACTCGCACCTTAGACTGGGCCACTGTGCGCGGCGGCTGCGGGTGGTGCGGGCTGCGCGCGTGCGGCTGAGGGCCGCCCGCGTTAATCGCGTCGCTTACGGGCGCGTGCTCCGCGCCGAGAAGGAGGCGGAGGCGGAGGCGGGGTTCGCCCGCAGCTTCTTGCGCGCGGGGCTGAGCGCGCCGCTGCTTTGCGTGCGCGCCGCCGCCGCCGCTGCGGAAACGAGACGGGGCAGAGAGCGCTGCGAAAACGAAGGAAATTTGGAGGAGTGGGCTAGCGCGAGAAACGCTTTGGGTTACAGTTGGGTGTTGGAATCTCGCGTAAGTCTTGCCTTGTTTTCGTTGTGTGATTGTGGTTGACAAGCAAAGGTATAACTCTGTAAGATGTTGAAGAATGAGGGATCTAGGTTTGGCTATTGTAGTTGAGAAGCCAGCTGCTTGATAGTTGAATAACTAAAAACATAAACTAATGATATTATGTTATTAAAACTATTAGTTTGAAGGAAAATATGCGGTAAATGAAGATATCTCATTTAAATTTTTATCTCGTGCTTTGGGAACCAAAATATGTTTTATCGGAAGTTCAAGAATCTTATATGTTAAAACTTAATAAAAAACTCTTGAAACGTTCACAATATTTTCAAATATTTTGCTGATGTACTTATGAGAAAATTGTGAGAAAAGTTGTATACGTTGAAATGTGCATATTGTATTTGCAATTAACTATATACATGAGCACGAAATTGTGGGACAAGAGAGAATTGTTTTTAAAAAAATTCTACAGATTCAATATTCATATTGTACAGTAAAATAGAAAAATATAATTACATAACCAAAAATATTTAAACCGATCTGCGAATGAACGTTTGAAAATGAGTGTTGTTCAAAGTACAGAAGCAGGCAAGGAAATCAGACGCACTGAGGACGTAAATGGAAAAAAGAGCGAAGCGGCAATCAAAGGGTTTGAGCCGTGGTTGTGCGTCGTCCTGGGTCGGGAGGCGCCAACCGCGCGCGCCGCTTCCCGCCGCTTCCTGCCGCGTCCTGCCTCCGCAGCTGGAGATGTTTTGCCGCCCGGAGCTCGGAGCGCCTGCGCCAGCGTGAAATGTAAATGAGAGCGAAATCCACGAGTCCTGTTTTGCTCCTACGTCCGATTCCGTCTCCACCACAACTAAATCTTCCTGTGTGCAGGCGGTTTCTTCGACGTGTCTTCGTGTACTTCTCCCAAATCTGTGCTAGCCAACGTATAATCGTGACAATATGAAGAATGTATGTCAAGTGTCCTGGCGGATGGTATCTTCTTCCTTGCCAAACATGCCTATGTATTCCAATTATTTATCTATTAAATTATATGCGTACTTTTTTCTATTTCAACGTTTCACCAATACAGAAAAAAAAGGAAGATTCTGAAACTTAAAAAAAATACATTCAATTCTGCCTTGTTGAATGATCTTGCAAGGCTTACGTACTACAAAAGTATTGACAATTCATTTACGCATGTCACATCGCCTTCCTACTATCCACACAATGTGTGCTCTGACAACACATGTTCACTCGCATTGTTTTTACAAATTATATTAATATACTCTTGTTTTGATGTAAAGAAGTACAAGAAGACGGGCGGCACAAGAGTGATGAGTAGACATCGGATGTTTAGGGAAATGCCTATTTTTTTCTAGCGAACGTATTTAAAGGCCGATAATAGATGTGCACGAATCATGACAAATGATGACATATGACGAAGTTTTATGATGCTTATTTTTGCTTTTTTTGGCATAAATGCCTTTTTTTGCATAAATGCCTTTTTTAGGACTTTTTTCGCTTTTATGTATTATTTTTGTATACAATGCAAAGATATCGGAAAATCGGCCATGGTTCAAAGTGGCCATTGATTACGAAATCATCAATTCACGTCTACGTATTTTAAAATACAAGAGAATTCCAAGTATACCAACTGATTTTTCTCCATTTCCCTATTTCATAAATACCAGACATGTTCTGAGAACATGGTCGATACACTGAGGGCACCGAAATTTTAAGTGGAAATACATGTAAATTCCCAGAAGGTTTCAGTGCTGCTAGTGTTGAACTTCTAAGATCATTAGATGTTGAGAGATCCTTCTCCGAATTCAAATTGGTTTTGTCTCCCAATCGTCGCAAATCTGAAATTGTGATCCTTGAAAAGTTACTGGTTCTATGAAAATATTTCTGGTTAATGCAAATTATTAGGAATAAAATGTAAAATAGTTGTAAATATGTAAATCTAGTTTTACATTAAAGTGTACGAACTTGTTTTGTGCATTTAAGTTTACAAAATAATATAGACAAAAATTACAAATAATTTTTTATTTTGTGTATGTAACTTATGACAGTGCCTTTTTTCTCCTTATTCTTGACATTTTCAGTGCCTTTTTTAGACGCCTAAAAGACGATTTTTTTAGTGCCTAAACATCCGATGTCTAGTGATGAATATCGTGACTAGATGATCTTGAATATGCTAAAATTAGTGACCCCAGCATTTTACAGTTTTTAATCGCTTCTTTCTTGATCCTGTCTCAT
The DNA here is from genome assembly GCA_011170035.1 of Teleogryllus occipitalis. Taxonomy (NCBI): domain Eukaryota; kingdom Metazoa; phylum Arthropoda; class Insecta; order Orthoptera; family Gryllidae; genus Teleogryllus; species Teleogryllus occipitalis. The sequence goes on along the minus strand of BLKR01015698.1, from coordinate 42,142 downwards.
CGCATGCTTCTTCCCCGTTAGGTCTCATTCACAATGCAAACTTAAACGTAACGTAAGCCGTAAACTTATGCAGTAAACTTTTCACGTAAAAACGAGCATTCACAATAGCAAACGTAAGCTGGAACGTAGGTTTTGCCTGAACCAATCAGAATTCAAGATATTGATCATTCGTTTCTAGCATTTTTTCGACTCTCCTATCGATTTTGCCTTTTGCATTTGTGAGCAGCTGTTGCGCCCCTACCTATTGAGGTTATATGCGAGCAGTGAGCTTTAAATTGTGTACCGCAAATATATTTAACGCCACGTTCAGATTTTGTCATGAAGAGAGATGTGGGCATGCAGCTTGTGCTGTTGCAAGCTTCTGCAGCATTAATTTTAAGGGCGCTTTATTTAAAAAGGAGGCGCAGAGAAAGGCCATTTCGAACCAACACTTCGCAACTCGTACCAAAACTCCACAAACTTCTCTGCTCTACCTTTCGACTATACACACCAATATACACGCATAAACAAGAATCGATCTGGAGTCGACCTTCCTTCTCGCGGATTTTGTTGTGCATTTGTTTTTTTCATACTGCTCTCTGATTGGTCTTCGGTAGAATTTCGACGTAAACTTAAACGTAGAAGCTTGGAGCTTGCGAGCTCTTTAAGTTTACGTCTCACGTCTACGTCTACGTCAAGGCATTGTGAATGATCTCGCTTTATAACCCATTTCTAGGTTTTGCGGCTACGTTACAGTTACGTTTAAGTTTGCATTGTGAATGAGGCCTTAGAGAGCTTTCGCAAGTCGCGTTCACTGAGAGGCGCCGGCGCCTTCGGCCTCTGCCTGCGCACGCGTCACCTGCGCGCCCGACCGCGCCGGCCGCGTGGCGCCGCCGCCCACACTCGCCGGCGCATCGTTTTTTTACGCCCTCCCTCACCATTCCCCTCCCCTCCCCTCCCCGCCTCGCCCTCACGCTCTCGCCAGAAGATTTACGAGGCGGGCTTCGTGAGTCCGCCGAAGTCAATTTCTTCGACTTCTCCCGCAGGTCGCCTTATTCCAATATTTCCGTATAAATCTCCGGGCGCCGCGTCGCCCGTCGCGGCGGCCGGGTGAAGGGGGGGGCGGGCGGGCGAGCGCGGACGAACAGGCAAAAGCGGGCGGGCGAGGGCGGGTGGGCAAGTGGGCGGACGTGGCTGAGCAGGCGAGCAAGGGCGGGCGGCGCGCGCCACGGTGGGGGCGAGGCGGCGTGGGTCGCGCTCGCCGCCGCTGGGCTCATTAGGAATTTCCCGGAAAGTCGCGTTGCGTTGGAAACAAAGGGCTGAAAATATCGGCGCCGACGAGTCGTCCTCTGCTGCCTCGGGCACCTGGCTTATGTTGCCGCGGCGCGACGGAACCCTCCAAATGGGCAGGCAGCAGAGAGGGTCGGGTGGCGGCGGTGGGAATGAGACAGGTGGAGGGTTCGGTGATGGTGGTGGATGGATAAACCAGTGTTATCGAACGCTTTGTAGCGCATGGTAAGTTTCTGGAGACGTCTAGAGCATAGAGTGAGCGGCGCTGTGGAAGTGGATATTTTCATAATGACAATGTCAATGGGTGAATTACTGACATGGATGATGATATTGCCATTAACAGATCATCCATCGAGAAAGGTAATTGCGTCGGTGAGAATTGTAGCCGAAGTGGTAGAACCCAAGGCAGACACGATAGTGATGGCAGCAGCGAGGATATATGGTAGCGATGGTGTTGCTGATGGTGAGGGTGACGGTGAAGGCAGTTGTTAGTGTCGCGGCGGCAGGACCTCGCTATTTGGTGGCTGTGAGATTTACCTCTGAGAGTTGCCGCCCTGGCGTAAATTTCGTGGTTCGTGCGTTAAGGAGACACTGGGGATTTCTAAAAGAACTTTGAATTTTCCCAGACCACAAACGAAGTGTCAGTTTCTATTATTGTCTTTAGATGCTATATCTTTGGAGACAAACAGGAACGGAATTTTAGGTTTCTGGATAATATAAATCAGTCCTTTAAAAATTGGAATTATTCGTAGAAGCGTTTAGAAATGAATTCAACCTTTTTGTAATGTTGCGTTAAATATTCGTAGAAGCTTTTATAAATTAAATCAATAATTTTGTAACGCTGCACCAAATAATTGGTTCTTAATCGGAGGTAACTTGTGTTTTCTTGCGTTATAATGAATACAGTAACCCTGTTGTCAGAACAGAAATCCCGTGAATCTAATGTTCCCAAGAGCTCATAATAAACAGAGATGAGAGATCAGACGTCTCCCTTGCGAGTGGCTTCTCTGAATATACTCGACATTCATGGAGATGCCTCGGAGGCACAACGCCGCAGTGTTTCTGAAGAGGATCTTCCGTGAGATGATAAATGAGTAGGATACTGATGACAGTCTTACTAATTACGTGCGTAATTGAAAGAACGAAGAGACATGAGATAAGGGTCGACATACTTTTCATTTCACTGCGCATCGTGCTCACTGCTTCTGAACCTACCATATTTCCGTGCACAAAACCGGGGAAATACTCTTAATGCGTATGGTTCCATGTAAGACATGCGATGAGCATGTTACAAAGATGCCCAGTCCTCCAACTGCGTCAATTACTCCTCTTTGTGTTGTTTGTTTCTCATAGAGGCTTTGAAGTTTGAAAAGACAGAAAGCGTCGTTCCGTTGTTATTTCTATTGCGCTGTCGAGCTTTGTATTGTCTCTCCCCTGAATGTTTATTTAGCTGGCGCAGGCATATTTCATGTGCAATGCTAGACTTGTATCGTGGCAGAGGCAATCCTTCCTGATGATCAGCACCACAATGTCAAATAAAACCTCTTCTGACGTATTCTTGTGTCTCCTTACACTTCCCAAATATAGTTCATGCTGCACAAAAACCAGCAAAAGCCGTTTTCCGAATCTTTGGCGTCTCAAAGGCAACCTGATTCACGCAGGTGATGTACCGTCCACGTTTTTACACCGTCGTGCCAAGTAAGTCTCATCCCAAATAGCAGGTCGCGGGTGAGCTGTTCTCAATCTTGCTGAAAGCATCTCGCCGCCCGCCATTATGTCTGCCGTATGCTCGCTGTCTGGAAGCTTTGGCGCGAAACACGGAATCCTGTAGCGCGAAGAACCGTGTTGTTTCGGTTCCAATTCGCTTCCCTTGCCACTTGGTCGGAAATACAAAATTCCCTTACGGTGAATCGTTGTGTAGTGGATAATCGTGCCAACATGGTTTAAAAAAGCAGAATATTTAAAACAGCATTTAGTGAACACATCAAAAATCACCCTCTTTTACTACTTCTGAACTACAATGTTGTAGGAAGTGATATTTCGTCTCCCTTTTCGTGTTTTATAGAATAAATAATATTATTTCATTCAACCCTTGGACTCATCCGAATTCATTTCACTTCTGAATGTTTTCACTTACGTTTTACATAAATTTGTGTAGTTTTGGATTAAATTATCGGTAGTTTCTAATGAAAACTCATCTATCCACAACTTCATCTGAACCAAATATTATTGCTAGGCGATAAAATATTTTTAATCAGAAAAACTAAACGTCAGTCACAAAAGTGAAATAATGCTTCGTAACTTGAAACACAGAAAAATTTATTATGTAAAAAAATAAAATGGATTGAACATGAAGTTTCATATCGTTTTGGATTTCAGATATATTCAAATGCAATAGGATAAAGTACCACTACAATTGTCGTACAAGGCAGCCCCCAGAAATTACCCCCTTGAAGATTCATTCGTCTGAATTAATTAGCAAGCGTTGAAATCTACTCGCTCTCTTCCCTCCCGTCCATTCATCAAAAGCGCGTGATCTACTGCGCAGAGCATAAAATTTCTGCCTGGAAATAACCCTGGAGGTTCCATAGGGTCTCGCGCCCGGGAGTAAATCCCTCGGTCACACACGTCGTCGCGTCGAAGTGCGCTCAAAACGAACGCCGCACGCATGCACGACTCACGCCACACGCTCGGCGCCTCTGCACGCCACACACAACAGCGCCGCGCTACGCCACACCAAGCGACGCCGAGCCGCGCCGCGCCGCGCCGCGCCTCGCCCTATTGTTCCGCAGCCGCCGAATGCTTGGATGACTAATTGAAGGTAAAGGTCGCCTCGGGGCGGCCGCTCTTTATTTACATAGGCCAGGCTAATTTGGATGCACCGCGACGCCGGGTCGCATGAGGGTCGCGTTGACAATTTGATGTGGAGGCTGGGAGGGTGGGATGGAGCTCGGGAGAGAGACCGGCCGGGAGTGTTGTGCGCCCAAACCTTTCGTCGCCTTTTTTCGTTGTTTTTTTATTCCTCTCGCTCTCCATCGAGGGCGTGGAGGGCTCCAAAGGAAACCTTGTTGTCAGCTTTGCGCCCTGCCTAAAATACACGTCCTCACAATTGGAGCTAATGAGCTGATTTTAGTTTCGGTTTAGGGAGGACCGTGATCGGGGCGTGTGCCGCGGGTCAAAACGCGAGAGGTCTTTTTAACAAAGGCAGCGCTTCGATTGTTTGATGAGTCGGCGGAGGTGGCGGTGGTGCCTTTGGGTGTCGCGTTGCAAGCCGCGCGACGCAGGAGACACGTAAATTAGGATTGTATTTTGGGAGAATCGCGCGCGATTCCCTCGGTTAAAGCATGCGCCTCTAAATAATCACCCGCTGGAACGTGGTGGAAAAGGTGAACAGCCTCAGCCACGTGGAGCCGCTCCTCCATTTGCGTGTTCAGTTGTGTACTTACGACAAATAAACACGATTGCTGCAGTCATTTAGTCTCTGAGGATTATTTCATCTAACAAGAACACTTTAGTTTTGTTGGTGGGTGTCAAAAAGTCATGAACAAAATGAGAAGTTAAGAACAAGTCCAAATTGAAATTGATATTCCCGAGTTACACTATGTCAATTTCGGCATCGGAAAAAATAATTGTACAAATTGTTTATATATTTTAACGAAAATTTTCATATGATTTAATCAGAATCGTTAACTTATCAGCTTGTAGGACTGTGATATCATTATTTCTGAAATGAAATATGATCGTTATCGTGCCATAAATACCAAGACAAGTAATTTTGGAATGGTGATTGAGCATTACTGTATATTTTCAGGAGTAATTATAAACGTATTAATAAGTGTGTTGTTGGCTTATGTGAAGTAATGACCATAACTACGTTTTGTTCTTGAGCGAACAAGTTTTGTGTATTGTTCTCAGGTTCAGTGAAATATTTGTCGCAAATTTACGCTCTCCGCGTACTCATACCTTTACCCGCCTGCAACACCGGGAAAAGCCAACCTTATCTAACAGCTATGCCCACAAAGGCGCTGAGAATTTTATCTATTCGTGAGTGCAGCTCAATTATCTTCTGGTAAAAAGAGCCGATCGCAATCCCGGATGCCGCGTCCGTTTGTTGTGGAATCCGCCTACCGTGCCGTGGGAAAAAGCGTCAGCGTAGTGGGAGCGGAAGGAGGGGATGCCAGCGGCAGCTAGAGTGGCAGTAGGGGAGGAATGGACAGAAAAGGGAGGGAGTGAGGGACGAGAGTGGTGGAGAGGAATATAATGGCGAGGGAACCCGTAGCGGAAGAAGATCCTTAGGCATGAGGTTGATGCGATTACGGAAATGGAGGAAGGTCGAAATTGGAGGTTGGAGTATGGGCAACATGAAGCGTAGCTAGACGATGAGGTAGAATAGAAACTCGGCTGTCCGGGAGACGCCGCGTCGTATGCATAGCTGCTAACGTTTCGGCCGACATACTTCAACCTTTCTCAGGGTGAAATGTGTCTCAGATGAGTTCAGAAGGTAGTATCGAAAAGCCATGGGAAAAGGAGTTGGGTCGGAGGCGTGGCAGTGGGGAAACGGTATCTGGGAGCGGACGGGGCGAGACGAGGAGAGGGATGTCAGGCGGAGGGCAAGGCAGGTGGAGGAGAGGCATTTGGAGAAGGCGATGCTAGGAAGTGGTCAGGGAGGAGCGCGGACAGAGGCGAGAATGTGAGTGGTGTAAGTGGCGACGAGGGCGATGTGAATACAAGTACGAAGCCAAGGGCAGAAACGAAGTAGCAACGGAGGTGGGGGTGGGGGCTGGTCCGCTTGTCGGGGATGCGAGATCTGCAGCGGCGAGAGCAATTAAGCCAATCCGCGGCTCGGAACTGGAACGACCAGCCGCGCCGCCGTTGGAACTTAAAACAACTGCTGAGCGCCGCGTTCGCTTGTTATTGTGCCGCGCACTGCCGTTGCTGCGCCGTTCGAAAACGAGCTACTGCTGCTGAGTCTACATTCTCGCATTTATCAGAGTAATGGCTAATTGTGTTGGGTCTTAATGAGTTTATTGTTGTTGGTACGTGTTCGGTTGCAAGTGCTGCGCGAGGAATGGAAAGTTGTGGACATTGTGGATATCCAAGTATTGACGAGAATGTTGGGCGCGATTAGTATTTCCTTGAGTTCGCCTTGTTTCCTCGTACAATACTTCGACATTGCTACTGCGTACTATTTTACGTTCTATTACAGTTTTTAAGGCAACACGAGAAATTTTAATTTTGTGTTTCAGTGTATTTTATCGTTTTAATTTTTTCCGTAAGTACATTGTTCCTTTACACATGGTGTTTATATTTCCCGGTTTTGTATGTCTGATTGCTTATTGTAGTTTATTCCAAACAGCGTATTACTACAAAAATGTGAAAGTGTTTAAGAGTGACCGAGGAAATATGTGGCCAGGTCGGAATCGTAACAATCGTTACTCTTTTGATATGTACCTTACGTTCTTATGTACCTTAGGTCATTGGAAGGCTGAACATTTATTCCTATGCAATGAAGTTCTTCCCCTCAATCCAATATCGCTGATCACAAAATCGATGTGTTGGCTACATAGAGTACAACCATCCTGCACATAAATTCTGTTTTCACCTGAAACCCTGTGATACAAATTTAAGCCTTACAGCTTGTAGAGGCTGGCAAATGAGACTTCAGCCCAACTCGAGATAACGTCCATTAATACCGCAATACATTTTTAACACGCAGCTAATTGTTTTCCGGGTCTGCCATCGACCTCAGTGGTGGCCCCGGTGGGAGGGGCGGGAACGAAAAGAGTAACTGGCGGAGGGAAATGAAGGCTTGAGGGAATGGGCGGGGCAGAGAAAAGGGCGTGGCACGGACGCGGTTTTTCTCCCCTGTTTTGATTCCGGCACAGACCCACCGGATCCCGCCAGCCTGTTTTCGTATCAAGTTTTTCATTTAGAAAATTAATAATGCAGCGCAGATTTCGCCCGAGGCTGTTTTCGCGAGCGTGCGGCGATGATCCCCGGCTTCTGTTTTTCATGTGCTCGTTTCTCCGCACTCGCCGCCCGACGCGCCGAGCGCTGCGGCCGTCGCCCTGCCACCTCTTTTCCTTACTGTTGCTGACGAGCGCTCTTGCTGCCGACGTGTTTTCGTGATTTTCAGAGCCGCGCCGTCTTTTTCGTCTTTGTCGCCTCTTCCACCTCCTCAATCGACTTTTCGAACCATTATATAATATTTCTTCTGATTGTTTCAAAACCATCGGCAGAACTAAGAAGTTGAACCATTTCGACCCCGCTTGTAATTATCCTTACTTTCGAAGTTACTTCGATTTTCAATACATAATTTAGTCATTCCTGGGTGATTTTCTTCAAACGTTTTAAAATCATTTACAAAACGCCTACCCTTCTCAAATTTGATTGATCGCCCTTTCGTTTATCTTCATTTTTTATTTTTTTACGCGTGTATTTAATTTTCCATACATTCTCCCTACATATTAATATTAATATTTTTGCAAAGAGTGGTATTAATTTTTTGCTTTTTAGTTTTAATTTTCTTTTAACTCGTATTTTTCCATTTTTTTCTTAATTTTCTTTTGTCTTTTGTGCGCCTTGCAACAAGTTTCGGTTGCTTCCTGAGTGCCATACATCCATTTATTTTATTTTCAAACTTTGTTACCCTGCCGTCCGTTAAAAGCTGTGCTTAAGTCAATTTTGACATCACCGCAGTGCCTGCCGTCATAGTCGTCTCGTTCGGGGCCGCCTCCGCACTTTCAGCTGCCTGCGCAGGATTTGCGTCGCCCCGCCTCCCATTCCCACCCTCATCCCCCTCATTTTTGTGCCTCATCCCCTTCGGCCCTTCATCTCAGCCGCTGAACCACCCCTTGCTTCCTGCCGCAGTCTATTGCTGGATCCGCCGCGAGGAGCTTTGTAATTTCTTGCTCGCTTTCGCGACTTCTGATTGCGTTTTTATGGGTCGGCTCGGCTGGCGCACGCGGGAGAGCTTTCGTTATTCACATCTTTTCGCCTAGAAAAATAAAAGTTCTCGGGGGAGAAGCGAAAACGTACGGCGGGCGGACGGGCTTAAATTACATTGAAAATTAACAGGCCAGGAAATGGCCTCGGAAAGGATGGGATTTCTACGCGTGGGAGGCATCAGGCTGAGTATCTTGCGAGATGTGATTAAAATAACGTTTTCGTTGTTCCGTTTGCAGCTGCGGTATATAATATACAAGTTTCTGTTTCTTTCATTATTTAATATTTCATACGTAATTTATCCTACTATTTGACAACATAAACAGAAAATAAAAACGTTTAGAATTTGATATTTGTGGTTCCGAGTTAAATTAAGAATAGGAATGTAAGAGTTACCCTTATGTTCACTATAAGGTTCGTTTCATTTCCTTTATGTATTCATGTAAGTGTACGTTAGAACGTAATATGAAAGACTAAACTATGTACGGAAATTTTCAGCTGTTTTCTGTGAATGTTTTATTGCTTACTTTTAATTATGTGTAGTGTAAAGTATTATTCTCAGTTAATTATACAAAATTATGCAGAAAATATAAAATCTATGAAATAAATGAAATTAATGTGATTATACAATGTACACTAGAAATATGCACATTACAATCATTTAAATATATTAAGTTTAAACTATTATGCGCGCTTATTTAAAAGTTATTTTACGTCTACTTGTATACGCTATTAACCTATTTATAAACAATGATGTATTCTCTTTTACTTGTAATAGGACACTCGTATGCAAACGTCCAGTGTAATCTAATGCACATGATAAAGGCGGCGTTCTTCTTAGGAACTAGCCACTACAATTACTTTTGATTAGATATATCTTACATTACTGCTCCCGCCGCGCTTTGAACAGGTTAGACAGGTATTTGCGGACAGAGAAAAATGAGAAGTCACGCGCACACGAGTCGTGTGAAGTCGACCACTGTCGGGACAAGGCTTTAAATTGCCTCCCGCGCACGGGGACCGTCCGGCGCCGGAACACGGGCGGAGTGCCCCAAGGCGCGCTTCCAGCACCTGCTTCACCAGTGGATTCACAGGCCCAGAAGCCAGATACGCTGAAGATATTTGGGTCTTTTCTTAAGTCAAGAGAATTGTTTCATCTGAAAATGAACCTTCAGAAAACGAAATTGCATTTTCTGCGTTTGAAGGCATTTGTTGCTGAAGTGGTTCAAAGATATGTAACCAATGAGCATGGATTTAGTTAGACAATTTAGATGCTTCAGGATGTGTCCGTCCTTCCCTAAATGTTAAAATTCGTATGTGGAGGTATACATTACTTATGAAACGTAACCTTTATTAATTTAATGGTAGTGAATTCCATTAAAATGTACTATTGGCAATATAATATATGTTTTAACAATAACAACAAACATACACCCACATTAATTAAAACAATAATAACACATTCTAATTAACTAAAAAAACATGCATTCAAATTATCTGAAAAAACAACACACATTGAAATTAACTAAACAACGTGCATTCGCCCCACCCGCAATCACCGTCGCAGAGCGAGTCTCGGGCGCGCGGGCCGGCGAGGGCGCTGGTCGTGCCCGGAGGCGCGCGTCGGCGCTGGCGCTGTGAATGAGTCGCCGAGGGGCGGGCGAAGCGCGTTGCGCGGCGCCCGCGGCGCCCTTCACCGCGACGCCCGCGCTCATATTTCACGCGCGCAATCTGCCGCCGCATCTTACGGAGCGCCGCTGCCGCCGTTGCGCGGTCGTTGGCTCCTGAGGAATCGCCGGCCCGCCCGCCCCTCGGCCACTTTGCTCTTGTCTAGCCTGTGCGGGCCTGGCTGACTTGAACACGCATCTTCTGTTGCAGTTATACAGGGAGATTTTTGGGTCAAAATGTATTAAACAGACGTGGGAAAGTCTGTAGGATATTAAGTGAATGGTCCCGTGTAGAAGATTTTTGGCATTGATTTTCTACGATGTGGTGGGTAGAACTTCCGCTGCTGTTTTTATAAATGCCCTTCGCTCTTAAATAAAGAAGTAGTTTAAATTTTTCACCGTTGCTAACTCTTCGGACAATGTGTAACTCATTATTAATAGATTGTTTCCTAATTATGTGTTTATTGAATAACCGTGTATAAACTTTATTCATTGCATTTGGAATGGTGCCTCTTGAGTGACCAGTTATGTTTTACAGACTGCTTATTTGTCCTCTAGTAATCTTTACTCCTCCTCCCATATTCCTTTATTTTTCCTCCTCCTCATACCCTTTTCCTTCTGCTTCCTCTCCCTCTCCATACACTACTCTTACATTATTTCTGGGTTTCTCTTCATCACGCTACGTTATACCAACTTTATTCGACTTTTTCATTGCACATTCTCGCAATTTTTCCGGCCCTTATCTTTAAAATTAACTTAACTTCAGTTTTTTAGCTTCGTCTCATGTCTTTCCTTCTTGTTCTCATTTTCTCTGTCCCTTTCATTTTCGAACACTAAAAGCTCATGTGCATCCTTTTTTTGCCTTGTAACGTGTGTGTTATGGTGCTTGCTCGCGCTGCTCCCGCCACATGCCAAACGCCAAACAACGCACGCTCTGTGCCGTCCGCCGCCGCCGCCGCCGCCGCCGCCGCCGCCGCCGCCGCCGCCTCGATGACCGCAGCGCGAAATGGCGCATGGGCGACCGCGCGCTCAAGAAACCACGTGGCAGTGCTTCAGACTGTTTCGCTCGACCAAAATAAACTCGTTCTTTCAAGGTCCTCTGCGGGTGCGATAAATGAACGCTCGTGCAAATGTTATAGAAGGAATACAGGGAGAGACGAAATTATGGGGTATACAGTACTGTGTGTCTTTCTTGTATTTTAGAAAGCAATTTTTTCCAAAGGAAAATAGGAAAATACTTATGTAAAGTACAGAAATGTTCTGTAGGAGCACCGGTTTTATTAAATTTTGTTTTGACTCTTAGAAAGCATGTGTACTGAAATAATTATTCGGGTATACACCTGTACTCCTACAACGTACACCCACACTGGGTTTTTTATATTAATGTGTGACTGTGCGAATATAGATGATGGCAGTGGATTGCGTTGGTTTGTTGAAATAGCGATAATGCTGTAAAGTTGTAATGCAGCTGTAAAAGAAATGGAAGTCCTAAGAAGCTAAAGGAAGTAAGGTCTTTAAACTATTGGGCAGTTGTATCCCTTCTCAGTCTTAGAAATATGAAATTCAGTGTGCTTAACTATCTCCTGTCATTTGATCACAATAATTCCTTGGCCGGTAGGAAACGCTTCTTAAATGTAACACTTTCTTTTGAATAACAGATCATATGGTCATTCTCCGACTCTTCCATTCTATATTCCCATACTTTCCTCGTAAGCTTGCAGATATGTTGGCCGCTTACGTCCCAACCAAGAAATGGAACAACAAGGAAGAAATTGTAACTGTATTCGATATAAATTAGGTATATTTTCTTGAGTCATCAGACACATGGTTTTAGACAAATTTCGTGCTGCAAGTTCCGGTTGAATTCTTAAATTCACAGTCGAGCAATGCGTCATCCAATCAAATTCTATTATCATGTTCATTGGCGACCACGCACGTATGCAAACGCGTGCTTGACTCCAGAAAGGGCAGCAAGCGCCTCACCCTGCGTACATGTCCGAGTTACCTCACGTGATCGGTCGCTCAAATGAAGGAACCTGCGCCAACTCATGCGTGTGCTTGCAAGAGGTAGTATGTGCGTGCTCATGTTTTGCCGTTGACGTGCGGATAAATAGGAACCCTCACGTGTATGCGGAAGTGTTGAGTAATCACATTTGTTCGTTAGAAGAATACATGCCATCCAATCTCCTGTATTACTTTCTTTAAATGAAGAGATCAATAATACCGGTCGTTTTTTATGTAACAACAAATATTACGCAAATATATGGGTCCTTTTTTGTAACACGGAAACGATATCTAATGATAATTAACAAATGTTCGATACTGGACCTTAGGGAGGAATTAGAAACATTAAGTGTAAAGTTCTTTTGAAGAAAATAAATCTTGTAAAGGAAATCATGATTTTCCTTTCAGACCGTTAAAATACTATTAATGTTCCAATACATCAAAACGTGAGTGTTACATATTCAAACCAGTCAGTATATCAAACGAATGTTAATATAATTGTGGAATCTGAATAAGAACGCCTCACAAATGTATTAATTCGAAGAGAAAGGCGAGTTTTTCTATCACTTAAAAGTGAGTTAGGTTTGTAAAACCCTGAGCGGCTAAGCGCAACGAAATGGCCGTTGCTCGTTCTGTTAAAAGAAGCCGCGCGGAAGGCGGCGCACGCTGTGATGAAGTCCGTTTCAGAATAATTGTGCGACGGGCCGTTGCCCGAATGCGAGCGGAGCGGCGACTGCGGGGCCGCGCATAATGTGATTGACTTCGTGAATAGGAAATGCAGATTGCTCTCGTACGTGTCTCTCATTTCGCCGCGTGTTCGGAGGCAGGCACCCGGAAAACTGCTCGTCCTTTGGCAAGTCGTTCCCTTAGCGATACCGGAACGAACGAATCGTAGGGAACGAGACGTGCGTTCAGCATGCGTATGAGGTGGCATTTATCCACAAACGAGTGAAGGCTTTGATACTTCATCTCGTGTCGGTAAAATACTATATTAGTAATGTCTTTGAAGGCACGAATCGAACAATTCCATGAGATACTTTGAAAGTTTACAGTGTTTCAACACTTAAAAAGATTTACAGTGTTTGAATACTGAGGATTAATGTGTGTGACTCGTTGGGAATCATTTAGTTTAATTTGAGATTCTACGTCACATTTTTGTAACACGAGTGTTGTCCATTGATTCGTACCAAGAATTGTGTGTTCTTCAGTCATTAACGAGATATTCATTCTCGCAAAAATGCGATGCGAAAGTGAGAAAGAAGTGATTAACTTCTTCGAAATTTTTTTTTAAGTGTTGAATTTTTTTGAAGTAGTTATTTTTTCTTCGTCACAAATGCACTTCTTTCCATTTTGCTATACCAGTCACAATGTTTGCAAGAGAGTGCATCTGTAGAATATCGTACTTCCTTCGTGTAAATGAGTCAAAATCCAGGAGGACAGCAGTGTGGTCGCAGCTCTTGAAATGTATGCAATTTCTAAATATATACATATATATATATATATATATATATATATATATATATATATATATATATATATATATATTTTCTCAAAACCACTCCAATTTTCTAAATTTCGTTTCCACGGATAGATGGATGCTTATAAAAATAGCGCGGGTCTCGTTTTCGTTGAATTCTTTGAATTATCGGAAATTGGAAATTTAAAAATATTGCGAGAAAATATGTGATGCTGTAGCACCACTAGTTTTCTACGTGGTTGCTTCCAGTCATGCTCAGTTATTGCAAGCTGACGAAAAACATCTCTTGTAGTTGCAAACATAGTATGGCAAAACGAATGCCCTCTTCTAGGAAGCCGCTTAGAGCGTTCCATACGTCGACTTCCATCTAAGTGCAGCAAGCAAAGGAGGCAGTGTTGTGTATCACAGTATTTGTGCCCACGAGGTTCGGTGAGGTGGGCACACTGTACCGGCCAGCATAGTTGTGGCCCACTGTGGCCGCTGCAGGATGTGCCGGGGGGCGCGGCCAGAGAAGGAATGAGCAGTACGGGAAGACGCCACCAGGAGCAGAGCAAGCGGCGGCGCTTTTCCGTGGACACCGGACCGCGTCCGCAAGGCGGTCACAGGAGAGGCATTTCCCCTCGATGCCCCGCCACGGAGGCGGGAAGTAAGAGACTCGCTCCGATGCCTCGGGGCGTATATATAGGGCTTCGCGTTAGTATCATTTTCGGGAGCAGTAAGAGAGTGCCTAGCGACAGTAGTGAGTTCGGGTTGATGTGCGTGTGCTACGGTGTCTGATCTTCTGGCGGACTGAAACTTGGCTTCGCATAGGTAGATCTTCTGGAACTTTCGTTGTGACCTGGCTTGTATTTCGGATTGGATTTGGATTGTGGCTTGACTGTAATAAACTGTTTGCAAAAGAACTGTTGTTTTTTCCTTGTACATAACAGGCAGGAAAAACATCGACTTCTGAATTTTTTTTAAGTTGCCAGCTTTTTCGTTTTACTCTCTCAAGAACGAATTTATTTTACCTTGCTGTACCAATTACATTATCTCTGCGATGAAATACATTTTAGAAGCACAATTCGCATTTGACGACTAGCAATGCTCTGATATTTTGATCGACGAATTCATCTCGCGCAGTACAGAAGGCAAAATGAGCCCTGTTCTCAAGTAGGCATTGAATGATCGCAGCGGCTGGATCTGCAGCGACATTGTCTTTTCCAAGAACTTCCACGATGCTTATTATGACTGTACATACTATAAACATCACACGATACATCCGCGCTGCCCACACTGACTCCCAGCTAGCGATACTCCGTTATTTCAGTCTGAAGAAAAATATTCTCGCAGTTGCGAACACACTGTAGCTGGCGAAGCGAGCGCCGCTTCCGGGCTGCCCTGAGTGATGGCAGTGGCCGAGTCGCCGCAGAGCGGCGGGCGCGGGGGCGACCGCGTAGGGGGCGCATTTATAACGACGCGGCCCGGCGTGGCGCGGCGTGGCGCGGCGTGGCGAGGAGCGGCGCGTAAATGGCGTGTGGTATTAGGAGCGTACGCGTCGGGCCGCGTCGGCGCGCGTGAATCAAAGCGGCGCCCGCCGCCCGATTTCTCCCCGTCACATCACACGCGCGACGTTATAATCGGAGCCTCCCCTCGCACCCGCAGCGGCTGCCGGCCGAACGCCTGGCGGCGACGCCCTCCGCCGCGCTCCCCGAGGCGACGATGCCTTTCCACGGCGCCGCGTGTTGTTGTGGACGCTGGAGAGAAGCATGGCAGAGAGAAATGTGTGCTGGAAGTGCCAGTGTTTCGGTTTGCCAAATTTGTGGGACTGATAGGTATGTTTAGTTTTGAAATGTGGTTTGAACAGTTACTGAGCACGTGATAATTATGCATGGCATGAATACACAAAAATTATAGTAAACACTCACATCCAAAACATTCTGTGTTTGCAAAGCTTTCTTTGTCATGGCATACGTTATTCCACCCTTCTTCGCGTGGTTGCCTGTTTTCGTATATGTCTCTACTTTCTGTAAGCAACCGGCCCGCTCCTCTTTCTGGCTCTCTCACTCGTTAACTCACTCGACACTCTAACCGGTTTTCTCACTAGTCTCTTTCTTCGGAAGATATTCAGTTTGTTTTTCGTGATTCCTGCAAGTGTTTCTTTAATTTTCAACAACTAATTGTTGCCACGATACTCGATATGGAGTTCAGTTAATACTGACCTTCAATCTGTTTGAAGAATCCGTTTACATTTCCTCATACATTTCTTTTTTGTTGCAGGTAAGTCAAGGATTGTCAATAATGGGCCACGTATTTGTGAGTACAACGGTTATTAATTCGAAATTAATTGCAATACATAAAAGTATAATTGCTATTCGGATAATCAGTTTCTTTACTTCAGAAATAAATTCGAATCCAATTTTATATTTTGTTAATAAAAAATTTCGGGGTCCTTTCAGTGAATTTACAATATTAACAGCGGTTTCGTTATAAGCATGGATCAGATTTATTTTTCTCCATTTTCTATGTGTGGCTAGCAAATTAATATTTAAGTTTCCCTCATTTAAAATTTCACTTTCTGAATTGTTGTTGATCCATTCACTCATAAAATTCATAAAACTTGAACACATGCTAATTTATATTACTGATTAAATTATTTATGTAATGTGTAATAATATTGTATATGTATAATATTATGTAATAATTATTTATGTAAAATTATTCATGTAATAATTTTGTTCATCGGTTAGTGACAAGCAATGCTATACATTATGAGAACATATTCAGTAGTATCTTAGTGGATACTGTACTATTTAAATTTATAG
The DNA here is from genome assembly GCA_011170035.1 of Teleogryllus occipitalis. Classification (NCBI taxonomy): domain Eukaryota; kingdom Metazoa; phylum Arthropoda; class Insecta; order Orthoptera; family Gryllidae; genus Teleogryllus; species Teleogryllus occipitalis. The sequence goes on along the minus strand of BLKR01015698.1, from coordinate 25,976 downwards.
ACACTGTTAACTTTAAATACTCCAGATCTTCCTCTGAACACCCCTAAACAAAGTTAAATCTTCTCAATTTCCAAGCACTTCTGCGTGTCGAATTGTCTTTTCTCGCACATAATACCAACAAAGGATCTGCTCGCCAACCTCAGTAAGCAAACAAGAGAATAAATTATCTGAGACAATTTGCATTGATATTGAATATTTCAGGGGAGGTCTGAAGAGTTACCCAGTTTACGAGACGCCGTGACCTGCTTGCAGGGCGAAGCTTTCTCGAAATGGGCAAAATCAGCTAAAAGGAACTCCGCGTCGATCACTCGCATCCACGGCCCCGGGGGTCAATGCTTCACAAAAAAAAAAAAACATTTCTCGTGAGGAGCGCGCTCTTTGGGCGTAGGGCTTCGTAACTCAGGCTGCTCGTCGCGCCGCCGTCTTCGCCCGGTCCCCGACGTGCGTCCATCAGTATGCATAACGGCGAAGGGAAGATTGCTATGGGACCTCAAATGAGTTTTGTCGTATATTTCTCGGGCCCGGCGTTCGTTCTTTTTATAGATATTGAGGCAGCGAGGGCACGCACGTCGCCCGTGCTCTCGCGTCTTGAATAAATAGCTGGAGCATTAGGAGCACTATTTCTGTTGCGCCCTCGCGGGATCATCTTTCACCTTCTCGCCCGATATGAGACGCCTCCTCGCCCCTCCCCGCCCCGCCCCGCCCCGCCCGCTCCGCCCCCTCCCGAATCACGTATCCATCATCCGTCGGAGGAGCGGGCGGCCTGCACAATGCGGGCGAGCGCGCCTTGCTGTTGTTTTTTCTTTTCTTTTTTTTCATTCATCACGCCCCCAATGTGGGGCGGTGCGGAGCGGTCCGGGCCGTCGGGGATCATCGCTGGATTGTCACCGGGGCCACGACCGCGGCAGACGTCTGACGGCAGGTCGCCCCGCGGGCGGCCACGCCCCTCGCAGGGGCGGCCAGTCCCTGCGATCGGGTGTCGGGGCGGATGGAGATCAGCGTTGGGCTACCGGTGTTGCCACGCTGAAGGCATGGGTTTCACGCGCCTATTTATCTCGACTTGTCTTGCGAGAGGAAGGTTTCAAGGAGGGATAGACATTAGTAATCGAAAGTATTAGGTTTTGCTCTTTTATGAAATGACCTTTATGAGTGAAACACTCTTAGAATAAAATATAATTTAATTTTTTTTCAATGAAAGACAACGTATTGTTTTGCTTACTAATGTCTTGTTATGCCTGGCCCCATAGAGCTTTTCCCGTTTACAATATTTCAATGCGAAAAAACTGCCAGAAACTAAGCCTGTAAGCTCTATTCCATACTTAGTAAGAAAGCTTAGTGTATGAATACTTACCATGCTAACTTTGCTCATTTTTTGTTGATTGTATTTAATACACACAAATATTATATTAGTTGAGTGGTTTTCTGTAATTGTGGCGCGATATAGTAATGTTCCGAGAAATTACGTAGGTGTGTACCGTGAAAAAAGTTTAATAAGGAAAATGTTATGTATTAAACTTTGAGACTCTAAGACTACACAAATATATTACAAGCTGACCAACTAAAATAACATATGTCTGTAATTAAAATATATTTTTTTATTTAATGAGAATGTGTATTTAATGAAATTTAATGAGAATGAATTTCGTGTAAGTACATTCACAAATGAGAATGTATGACAATAGTTTTCCAGAGAATGAAGTAATAATGCACTCAGATTCGCTTTCCTTCAACAGTATGGGTGTACCGCTATGTTCCTCTCTGACGAAAGTGTGTGCTATAAGCCAAAAATGTTTTAGAATCATTGATTTAGCTTTTAAAATTCCTGAACGAATAGTTGCACTTTCCAAAACTGTGGTTCGACAATGAGCTAACGGGATGCGTTTAGTTTTACCGTACTTCAAATTTGATGCGAAGAAATACCGTTGTCTTTGTAAACCGTTTCAGTAGTTCATAAGTGATCAAAACGATTTTTAAAAACTAGTAAATTGTGTATTTTTGCCCTTTCGAGTATCTTGACATTTTGTTTCACGCTATGAAATTGTTCTCAGCTTTCAATAACAGAATACTTATTATATTTGGCCTGATTCCCAAACTCGATGCGTGTCTTTTCGTGTCCTTGAAACCCTCACCATCACACCGCCAGCGTTCCGCTTCAGCCTCAGCGCCACGCCGGGGAGGCGCTCCTGGTCTAACGCGGATAAATCGCGAACCGGCGGCGGCGACGGCGCGGGTGAATGATTTGCTCGTTTAGAGACTCAGCGACGCCGCGCCCGACAGGAGACGCCGACGCCGGCGGCGGCGGCGGAGAAAAATGAACGGCGCCACGACAGATGATAGTCGCGACGCGAAGACAACAGTCGCGCAGCGCCGCCGCGAGCTGTCTCCCCGCATTGCGACCCTCGTCGCCCGCCGCCGTACGGCTTTAACATGAGTTTTTCCGCGCCTTGAGAAAACATTAATCAAATTTCTTGCTGGAAATTGTTTCAAAAATTTTCCTCTCTCCGTTTAGGCTGCGCGCGTGGTAAAAAGGGGCGTCGGAGATGGTAGCAACAACGGTAAAATTGGGGGTGGCGTGGCGGGGCTGGAGAGGAGGAAGGGGCGCGTTGGAAACGGAAGGGGAACGTGGTCCGAAGCTAGGGCAGAGGTGGTGGGGTGTTGCGGGGCAAGACAAGGGCGTTGGCGGCAGCGGCAAAGGTGGCGGGGATGGTGGCAGTGGTGGCAGATCCCTGACCGGGGCTGAGACGATGCTGCCAGACGTTTTGCATCGCTTCTTGATTAAATTCTTGCCTGCCAGGAAATGAGGCGGCGCAACTCCGCCGTAAATCCTCCCGCGAAGGCGCTGTATCTCGTTCGCCGAGTTGCGGGGGCAGGCCGGGCCGGCGAATGCGCGGACTAATAGAAGGCGGTGGAGGCCCCGGCGATGTGGCCTTGTGCGCCTGATGAAATTTCTGACGGGTGGGGCTGCATCGAGGTTGGCGCTACATGGCGGACTCGCTTCCGGTGGTTGGGGATGGCGTTGAGGGCCGGAGGCGAAATAGGGAGAGGTAGAAGAATAGGTAACGAACGTATATAAAAATATTTGTTTGACTTTGCAGCCGGTGAGGTGATGCTGAATGCCTGCGTTGCGGGAGTAGTGGTGACGTTATTTGTTGATTAGCATAAAATAGCATTTGTTGATTAGCATAAAATTGGCACAGTTTCAAGGAAATGACATGTGAAGGTGGAGCAAACTAAAAGTTTTTGTGTAATAGACTACTGAAAAAACAACATGGAGCAAGATGAAGATTCTAGCGCTTTTGTAGCCGAGCAAGATTCTCACCCAAAGTGCAAAAATAACAACACAAATTCTCACACTTCGTGTACCAACCGTTTACTAGTGAAGTCACATTACAGCCTTCCTAGCCTGAATTCCGTATAAGAGCACAGCACAAGGGTAACATTCGGGGAACTCCTTAGCTTGCCGGTTTTACCTCCGAATATTATTCGTCTCGGCTGCTTTCCAGACTTCTTGGATTTTCTTGCCCCTGCTCGCTTCGGCTCATTTCCGACAACTTCCGCTGCCTGCCTGTTTTCTCTCTCGCCTCCATCATCGTCGATCTTTCTCGGCGCGCGCCGCGCGCCCGCGCTGGTTCGCGCTCGATTGCCGTCGCGCGTCACTAATTATAGCCTTATCTTCGGTTGTCGCGTTTGTCCCCTGATAGCTGCGGCTCATGTCTTCCCCTCTCCTCACTTGCCGCGACGGCTTCCGAAGTTTGTCATCGCGCGCTTCTAAACAATAACGAGGTTTCTGACATAGTCTTCTCTGCCTTGTAAAGAGTGAGATATTGGGAGCATCGGTTACCACGCTTTTCTGTCGGAAGGATACGAAACAACTTCATGAAAATATAAATGGCTTCAAAACTCGTGTAAAAGGATGAACTTTAATTTTGTATGCTTTAAAAATATATTTCATGATTTCATCTAATCATCGAATTAGAGCTGTCTACTCAGCTCCGCGATGTATTCTGCACCGATAACTTAGCAAATTTCTTTCCGCCGTCATAACGTAAAAGTCAGTGAATGAATAGTGTTGATCAAATGACAAAACTCTGTTTACATGGGAATACTATTGTAGACCTAATAAAGTTGATTAAAAGTAAATATATTTTCTAAAATAATGTAATCAAAGCATCGTTATGAGTGCTCTGATTTCAGTTTTCCCCAAGATCGTGAAAAAACAATCCTTTAGAATTTTCGGATTTCTTAATATAATGAAACGATGATCGCTTTGAATGAATGCTTTAACCATTATTTTAATAAATATTAAATCATAGAGTATAATAAAATAAATAGTTACTCATGGTTCCATCAAATACGAAATATATACCTTTCTAATACTTTTTATTTCAGTTATTTTGTAAAATTACCATCTAAACGAAATACTTACGTCTATCAGGAGAGAAAATACCGTCTCTTTTTGGGGAAGGCCTTGCCCCCATCCCCTCTGCCTTCCGTTCCCCGTGTTCCGTGTCGGATTGTTCCGGCATGTCTGCGATTCGCGTCGTTCTGAGCTCATCCGGGCCTCGCGGTCCGCCGGCCGTGTCCCCAGGCGCTCATCCCATCTGTATTCCCTCTCAGCCGGCCTCAACCCTCTGCGCCCGTCCCTCGCGCGCCGTTAGCTGCGCCGCCCGCCCCGCGGCTTCGCACACCGCCCTCGCCCCGCCCCTGCCTCGCCCCTGCCGCGCTCATGCCCCATCCGTGTCTCTCTCCTGCCTCGCCCCTGCCCCGCCCCTGCCCCGCTCCTGCCTCACCCCTGCCTCGCCCCTGCCTCGCCCCTGCCTCGCCCCTGCCTCGCCCCTGCCTCGCCCCTGCCTCGCCCCTGCCTCGCCCCTGCCTCGCCCCTGCCTCGCCCCTGCCTCCTGCCCCTGCCTCGCCCCTGCCTCGCCCCCCTGCCCTCGCCCCCTGCCCCGCCCCTGCCTCACCCCTGCCTCGCCCCTGCCTCGGCCCTGCCTCGGCCTTGCCTCGCCCCTGCCTCGCCCCTGCCTCGCCCCTGCCTCGCCCCTGCCTCGCCCCTGTCTCGCCCCTGCCTCGCCCCTGCCTCGTCCCTGCCTCGCCCCTGCCGCGCTCCTGCCCCATCCCTGTCTCTCTCCTGCCTCGCTCCTGCCCCGTCCCGCCACTGCCTCGCCCCTGCCCCCCTGCCCTCGCCCTGCCTCACCCCCTGTGCTCGCCCCTGCCTCGCCCCTGCCTCGCTCCCTGCCTCGCCCCTCTGCCTCGCCCCTGCCCTCGCCCCTGCCTCGCCCTCTGCCCTCTGCCCCTGCCTCGCCCCTGCCTCGCCCCTGCTCGCCCCTGCCTCGCCCCTGCCCTGCCCCTGCCTCGCCCCTGCCTCGCCCCTGTCCCGCCCCTTCCTCGCCCCTGCCTCGCCCCTGCCCCGCCCCTGCCTCGCCCCTGCCTCGCCCCTGCCTCGCTCCTGCCTCGCCCCTGTCCCGCCCCTTCCTCGCCCCTGCCTCGCTCCTGCCGTCGGCCAAAGGCGGCGGGCGGAGCTGGCGAGCGGAGAGGCAGGTGGAAGCGGGTAGCGATGAAGAAAAACTAGCAGTTGGAGGATGAAGTGCTAGTGTCGAAAGCAGAGATAAAGAAAGGATGAAAATTTGAACAAAAGAACAAGTAACAGAGAGAGAGAGAGAGAGAGAGAGAGAGAGAGAGGGTGAGGGTGTGAGATAAGAGAGACAATTGTTTTAGTTGTTGTTTAGGAGTTGTAATGAGAATGGAGGGATTGTGATTCGGGAACTTCTAAGTTTGGAATAATAGCGGAAACGGAGATAACTCTAGCCGAAAAATGATGTAGGGGAACAAGAAAATGGTTGTTTTAGATGTAAAAATCGCTTAGTCGAATGGACAAAAAATGCAATAGAAAACCTCGGACCAATTATTGTGAAAATATTGTAGAAACGATTATTTTAAAAATAAAAATGATTCCCAGAAACACTGAATTTTGTCTTTCAAAATTTTCCTCTAAAATTGAAAATAAGTTGAAAGATTTTAAACATAACATTATTAATACAATATGACAAATAAACTGTTTGTTGGTTGCGTGAATACAAAAAAACGCATTTCTTGTTATGCTAATCGAAGCTGACAGCATTGATGACATTGCGAGTTTCTATAAACGTAACAGAATTATACTTTGAATTACATATTACTTTTACAACTGTTTATTTGTAGACAATTTATCTTTAATATTAACGACTTTATCTATAGGCAATTAATTAAAATGAACTTGCTTCAAGAATTAAACCCATATCAAGGAAATTGAATGATCATACTGTGCAGCACTAATGATCAGTGCTAACTAGCGGAAGGGATGGCACACACTTACGTGTGTACAACTTAGTGTATGTGCACACTCTAGCTTACGGATGCGTGCGGAGGAGGCGAGACGCGGCTGACTGCCGACTCCCACAACGGCGAGGGCAGTGGAAGGGTCGGGCGCTCGCGGGCACTTCATAAACACGGCACTGCGGCGGCCGCCATGAGCTTCGGTCTTAACGAGAAGACAATGAATATGCAGCAGAAGGGAAGGAGATAGCGGTGTACGGGGAATAATACGCCGAGATCTGGACCGCTCCAATTAAGGCAGATTGGGGCGCGCGACCGCCGCGCGCCGGAGCCCTTCTCCCTAGGACGCACGGAGGGGCCGCCAGCCGCCAAGGAAAAGGGGAACGAGCCACACGGCCCAACAAATGGCAGCACTGCTGGCAAAAATTCAGCGAGCACTCCGACGAACAGGAAGGGCATGGAATAAAACGCGATGTCTCTATTTAAATTAAGGACATTTCTCTAGTGGTCCCTTTTTCAAGGTACCGAATACGATTTGTAAAGAGAAAAAAATTCCTGTGCTTAAATAAACGATGTTCCAGAGGTATGTTGAGAGTGACATTTGTTTTGCAATTAAAGATAATTTAATTTGTGATATTTACATGAAAATATATAAATCAGAATATTTTTGCTGTGAGTGCTACTGAAGCGAATTGAATAAATTGGTAATTTTATCAACTGTTCAGATGAAATGCCTAATAGAAACATCGTTTTTATTTAATGGCAGGCAACTAACGATGGTTTTGCCTCCTCGCCAGTTGTACAAGGATGTGGCAGGAGACGGGAGACAGTGATATCGATTAATTTCTGTTGATGTTGGTTATGACTATCACTTGGTCTGAACACCGTTTATCACCACTTGCACTACATCATCAGCGTCTCACTTGCTTGGCTTCTTTCTTTAGTGCATGAACATCGTTAGGAATTAGAATAAAGTTATATTCTGACAAATGAAATGTATGACACACTTAAAATTAAACGGGTCTTAATTTTCATAACACCTAATAATTTAAAACATTAAATGTTGATGTATTGGTAACTTGCATTCAGTAAACCTACCGAACTTTTGTGAGGCATATTTACCTTCGCGCAGGGAAGGTCTTTGACAATCAATTCTATCCTGCGTCGAATTTATTTCCGTTATTCCCTCACCGCTCATCCAAAAGCCTTCAATGATCCCTAGATGCAAAGCACAGAGCGTGGAGTGCGTAGCGTGTATTCCGGGCCCTGGGGCGGACGTCCGGGTGCGTCTGCCGTCGCAGTGCGGGTCCCAGAGCACCGTTCCAGCGCACTCCGGCAGCGCCTCCTTCAGCCCCGCCGAGGTGCGGGCGTGGGGGCCGGGCCTCTCAGACTTCCGCTGTAAGCATGGGGGCCGCTGTAAAAGTCCCTGGAAGTAAATTGAAGGGCCCGCGTTGTAATTACTGCTCTGACAGACAATCCACCTACGCGGGCGCGCGCACGCGCGCGTGCATATACGTGTGTGTCTGCGTGACGAGGGGGATGCATCTGCGTAAATCGGTATGCGGGTTCGCGTGCGTGTTCGTGCGTTTGTTCGCGTGGGTGTGCGGGGGCGGGGAGTGCGTGTTGGGCTGCGTCTTCTTTCCGTGTTTGCATACGTGTTCCGCGCGGGGATGACCTGGGACACGAGGGTGGGGGCAGTGGTTGTACATTGTCGACTCAGCGTCGGTCGGTCGGTCGGTCTCGTTTTTGCATTGAATGGAAAGGGACTAACGTAGCGTCGGGCTAAATATGGTCACGAAGAAGGCAAGCGGGGCCCGTAGAAGTCTTCGCCGAACGGAAAACGTTGCCGGGACGGAAACGAGGCACGCGTGATATATGGAGGCGAACGTGTACAAAGACCATGGCGCGTCACAATGATGCAGGGAGAACAACGGGTACAAAGGGTGCGAGTGGTTGCTCTAGTAATTTTTAAACAATGCCTGTAAACTTTCAGGAGACATTTAGTTTTCTGAAACGGATTTACTTCAGTAGCGTGTGTTGCTGCGTAAACAGGACATGTTTGCTGACAACTGTAGATTTCTGGACTTCGCGAGGACATCTGGAGTCAATTAGCAGGGACAAATAATGTGCCTTTTCCTCTATAAAATGTATCTATTCAGTAGTAGATGTAGACAGTATTACAACACATATCCGAAGTCAAATCCAGTGTGTACATTTTAAAACGATAATTTGCATTGAACAACTAAAATATCGTTTGTTGATTCGAACTTCATTAAAAAGTTGGACATTACTTTTAATTTTTTGGGTCGGTGGTAAACGTAGCAAAGAAATACTTTTTTTTAAAGAAAATACTTTCTCTGCGCGACTACAGACATTCATTTGTGGAAAGAACGAAACACTTGTTTATGTAAACATGATTTGTTTTGTGACAACTGCAAATTAATGACACTAATATATGTAGAAAATATGTACAAGTTATAATGGTTGCAAATCTCGGACAAATGTTTTATGAGAGTTACAAACTGATATGCACCAGATAAAACGCATTTTCAAAATAATTAGAAAACTTTTAGGAAGTGTACTGAACTTTGGGTGGCTGTGAAAAAGAAATTTAAAAGGCAGTGAAGCAAGTAGAATTGTATAGGGTCCTTGTGCATTGTTGCTTCTCCCTCTCTCAAAATAAGTGATTCCCTATTGTGATCGACCAAAATGACGAGCCATTTTTATTATGGAAATGTCATTTTCTATGACATAAAATATAAAGATGTCAATAGACGATCGCGAGGGGGTCACTATGTGACAAACAACCGGCGTTAAGGATCATTTTCGTTAGGTTAAAATGACAGAGCAGAGGCGGAATAAGCATTGTTTTGAGAGACAAAAGAAAAATATATAAAATTAGGATGCTTTCGAGATTTTAGAAGAACATTCATTCCCTTGTGCAACGCGGTGATAAGCGGGTCGGCTTCTGATATATTTTACCAGGTCGAGGAAAGACTGTAATAGACAGTTGTATAAAATTAACCATAGTTTCGTATATTAGGATAGAGCGTTTTTGTAGGAAGTAAATACGTGTCTAGGCGTCCACCCGAGACGCTAGTGAGGGAAGTCACGGATTATAATAGTATCGCCGGGATAATTTAGAACCATATCACGGACATTAGGCGGGGACTTGATGCAGAAGCAAGATTCTGCTGCGTCGACGGAGAAGGTTCTACGGAGCGCCATCGAACGAAGAAGTGAAGAGCGCGGGAAGACCCACGAATGAATAACAAGGTTTTATAACTATTTTAATATAGAGAAAGCTAGTCATGACCAAAGATCAATTCATTTTTGATTGTCAATGTAATAATATTTAACTTGTTATAATAAATTCTAATTTGTTAAGTTGAAAGAAAGCTGATTATCATTGTTCGTTACATGCAATCCAGCATTTTAATAAGATTTTAAAATTTCTCGCCACTCCGTATGGATGACAGATTGAATAATTGATTAAGTTACACAACAGTAAGTAGCAACAATTATGAACTTCGAACCCCAATTAACTGAGCTAGCACAACATAATTTTGGAATGAGAGATATTTAAATTACGTAGGAATCATTAGGTTTCAAGTGTAACCTTTTCCTGGCGCTCAAATCACATTTTTCAGTAATAATTATGTTTCAAAATGTCGCTCCAAGTGGGGCTTGTTTTTAAATAGGAAGACGAGGCTTGTTTCAAATTGGCACCAGACAAACTTCGGGCATGTTTCAATATTCCTGAAGGGCCACGAAAGGCCGAATTCGAGGGTCGCTCCGCCGCAGCCGCCCCGAGAGGAGCGTGCAAGAAGAGGTGGCGGCGAAGGCAAGGGCGGTAACGATGGCGGTAGCTAAGCAAGCGTTGCGGTCAACGGTGATGCAGGAGGAAGAGGACGGCGATAGCGGTGGCAGCGGTGCTGGAGGAGTCGGTGACGGCGGTTGATACAGAGAAGGTGTGAGAAAGGATGAGATGGTAGGGGCGGTGTGAGAGTCACCAGTGGTGGTCGCGGCGCGGGGATGGTGTCGCGGTTGCGGGTGAGGTGGCGAAGATCCAGGCGTCGAGGTGATGGTGGTGGCATTGGTAGTGGCGACAACGGCAGAGACAGAGGGCGGGTGGCGCGACGGGCAGATCGCCAGCCGATGCCGCACAAAGCCCATTATACGGCCCGCGCACATTTCTTGGCACGGGAGCCCCGAAAGCGGCCGACGGCCTCCGCGCCGCCCGCCGCTGGCACCATCGCCACTGGGACTGCGCCGCCGCCGCCGCCAAGTTCGGGTCACCGTCGCCACGATCACGTCAAACTCCGCCTCTTGGGGCTCCGCTGCCGTCCACACGTCTGTCACTGGTTCAGGGCTGTGTTGTCAACCCTTTGTTGCCTCTCCGACAGATGCTCTCCAACTATGATCTCGTATTCCTTGCCTATACTCAGACGATATACAAACGATACATAAATTCCTTCTACTATCCCTAGTGTTTCACAGTGGTGTCGTGCGGCTGATTGCAAAAGCTGTCCGTCTTTTGTTAATTAAGGTAACCATCATATCCTGCATATTCTCATTATTTTCTTGTCATCACAAAACCTCGTCAGTTCGAGAGCGTGAGGTAGTTTCTACTCACATCTTATTGCACGGAAAGGAGAGTCTGAGAATAGAAAAGCATTTCAGTTCATTTTCACAATGGAAAACACTTACACGAGTTCAAATTCTGATTTCATATCATATTGTCTTGAAGGATTGTTTTCTACAACTTAAAGTTATAGTCGTCTCCTTTTGCTAGTGTCCTGATTAGCGCGTTGCCACTACTAACACTACAACCGCATCCTTCAAGCCAATGTCGTCTACCACCACCATCACCAATTACACAATCATGCCACCAACATTTCTTGCATCTCACCTGCACACTCACCCTCCTACCATGCTCTCGCATACATATCATCACCACAGCCCCAACCACAAGGACCCTCCGTTTCCTCGAAGACCGCCGCGCCGCCGTCCTCTTCCGCACGCGAGGGAGCTCCGTGGGCGACCGGCTATTTCCAGCGCCTTCCCGGTGCCGTCGCATCCCGCGCCGCCGATCTGTCGCGAGCGGCCGCCGGCACGCTCCCTGCCACCTGGGAGCCGCGCCGCCACTACCTCCTCCACAGCCACACCTCTTCGTCCCCGCCGCCCGTACATTGCCGCACCCGCTTCCACCCCTACTGCCATATCCATCGTTGTCACCGCCACCACCATCATCGCATCCATCCCCTTCGTTCCCACCAACGCCGGCGCCACCACCGCCACCACCACCGTCACCGCGTAACCATCATCATCTCCACCACCGCCACCACCCTCGCCGTCACTGTCGCCACCTTCACCTCCGCCACCACCACTGCAGCCGCCTCCCTTGCCTCGGCCTCCACCGGCACGCCCTGAGCGCGGAGGGCGGCGGCGGCGGTCGCACGCGATCGCACACGCCTTCGCCCTCGCCCCCGCCCGCGCCCATTGGCGCGTGGGGCGTTTTCCCTCAGCGCCTGTGAAGAGGCCCGTTTCCTTCCTTCTCCTTTTCCAATCTGTGAAGCTCACACTTGTTCAGGGGTCCGATTAATCAGGCATGCACCAAATGAATTATGTCTTTGAAGAACAATCCTTCCTTGAATGGCATAAACTAATAACATTTTCTGATATAACTTTCGTAAATGATTTTCAGTTTAATGTAGCACTGTTTGATTGAATTTAGTTTCGAAACATTCATCACAGGTGGTTCTTCCCAGTATTTCGCTCGCCTACGATGTAGAGGAATTTACTTATTATATGGTGTAATGAAACGCATCGTGATTAAATTGTTGGTGTTGTTGCTGAAATTGATTTTTGTTTATAATACTTTCATTCATAAATGGCGAAGGACTGTTAATTAGTGGTTCATTCAATATGTATTCAATGTTATTTTTTCATTTATTATTTTTAGCATTGCGTCATATCATTAACAATGCCATTTTTCTATTTATATTAATTTGACACGGCTTCTTCATTTGCATGAAAAATCTGCCTAATATTATTGGTTAATTATATTCGATGTTATTGATTTACATTTGCAGTTGTGTCCATGAGAGAGGAACGACATGTTTTTCACATGTTATGAGTAGACCTACAGCTAATTCATGTTAAAAATCATGAGATTAGCAGAAAATAATTACTTACTCTGGAACTAAAAAAAAAAGAGGGGGAATGTTAAAATTGCATCTGACTACCGACAGGAAGCGCCAGTTTACCTGCAACAACTTGTTTACGCGTTCCTGAAAGTCTCCCCAACACGAAACGCCTCGGATTTTCGTCCATATTTCACTAGAAGAGAGCAAGCGATATGAGCGCGCGAACAGCCACGAGAATGATGAAACGGCGTGCCACGGCGATAAAAGCCCAGCTTTGTCAAATTTCGTGAAATGGGCGCGTGCGGGCGCGAGCCAAGAGTTGATAGTAAGTGCGTCGACACTGTTTCTACCGTGTCAGATATTTGAAACGAATGGGAGCGGACCAGAGGTTGCGGTCGTTTATTCCTGACTACTGACAACTTGTTTACACTCGGTTACTCCTGTCCGGACGAATGGATAGCTAGTTTTCGCAGCGAAATAGCCGTGTTCTCAGGGCAGTTTGGCGTTGGACGACTCTCCCGCCGTCATATCGTGACTGCCTCCATCTATTTTCTGAAGGTTTAAATTGTATATCACTCGGTCGAGCCATTACATCGGCCGGCTGGCCCACTCCCTTTCATTGAGCGGTGGTGAGTTCGCGCGCTCTTCGCAATGCAATCAAGCAGATCGCCGCCTGCGATTCGTCAGCATGTTTCTGAATCATCGAGATCTGGCAGTCACTCGACGTTCGAAAGCCCTCCCCTCCGCTCTTGGGAATGGAGAGGCAAATTTGCTCATCACTTACCGCACTTTACCCTTTCGCACCCGCACTGCTATTGCGTGGCGGTCGAACGGGGAGGTTCGGGAGAGGGTCCCGACGAAGCCTGCGTGCGAGGGCGTCCGGGCCAGCGGGTTCGCGCCTCTCTCCCTCACTGTTATATCTGTGCTCTCTTATATATCGCTGCCTACTCTCTATCATTGCTCATCTCCAAATCACTGCTTTTAAAAGTCCTTTTGTTCTGTTAGGGCTCTTCTTTTCCCCTCTTTTTTCCTTTCCTCAGTTTTCGCTATTCTTCCATTTCCTCTTCTCCGATCTTTTATCTCCTTGAATTTTACCTCAGTTGTCTTGTCTTTGTCTATTTCTCTTCATTTCTATTTTCTTTCCGTCCCCCTCTCTCATCCTTCTCTTTTGTCGCATCTAGTTCCATTCTTTTCTGCGTGTTAATCGTGAATAAATGTGAACATTTTATCAGTCAAACTCTACTCGACTTGCTTGTATATATTTGACGACTATATCTTGCTCTTTTTTACCATTTGTAATTTATGTATTTGTAATACATGGAATGTGATTTTTAGCCTCCTTGAAACCTACGGTTAACTTGTATCTTCATTCGTCAATTATTCATCAATTGTACTGGGTTGTCATCTCCAACTCTTCAGATAGTTTAGTGGAGAGGCAACCAAAATCCCCCTTCTCGTCGCACACACTCTCACCTCTTATTCACGTTCACTTTTATGTCCGTTCTCCTATTCAGCGTCGGTTCCCGTTACCCGTCTTATTTCCTCTTTCACCCCCACCCCCACCCCCACACCTGACGCTGTTTACATCCAGGTAGCGGACGCGCGGCGTTCGGACGATGTTCGCACCTCCTGACACGGGTGCGCATTACCTCGGGCAGGCCCACGCGCACGGAAAATACACGCGTGCGCGCGGGCCCGACGCCTCCTCCGCTGTTTTTTCCCGCGCGACTTCCGCCCTCCCACGCATCCCTCACGCACCGGCCGCCGCGCCAGGTCGTGCGTGCGTCCCGGAACACGTGCGCGCCCGCGACGTCAGCCGCGAATTTAATTTGCAAATGGAGTGGAAGAGCGTCGACATTATCGCTGCGGAAAGGAATGCCTCGGCAGCGGTGAAGAGTTTGTGAGGTGTCATCGAGCGAGCGGCCTAGATTCCAAACGCTGTTTGATGCAACCGGCTTTTTACCACTATGCGTGTTAATTCGGGAGTGTATAAGAGGATTACAAACTCCACTCTGAGGTTTGGTGTGATTAAATGAGACAAACACCGCCGTTAGACCTTCCAGATTAGATACTTCTATATTACTCCACATTTAACGAAACAAATTAAGATAATACGCATGCTATGTTACAGAAACAGTGTATGCTACCTTATTACTTTTTTAGCATATTTTTAATTTCCCATCATTTTTGTTGGAATGATCAGACGAATGTATTTACGACGAGGAGTATTTATTGTAACAGATACATTGGGTTTCCGTAGAATTAGTGTTTCATATAGCATTGTCTTTTGAAAATAGATCTTAAAGCTCAGCATTTTGTGAAGCATTTACGAACTTCTAAACTCTGATTATTAAAATGACCTGCGAGCCTAATTTTTTTCATTTATTTAGACATGTTACACAAAAGACTCTTATACCTCCAGCATACGGTGCTGGGTCGCCCTGATACGGTCAGAGCTCCAAAGAAACCGAGAAAAGCAACCTAGCGGAGCGACGCGCATGGGAAACCCGTTCGTAGATTACGGAGGGGATAGGAATAATTATGCACAAATGAATATAATCTCGAAGGCTTATCGAGATGGGTGGCGCGGTCGGAGAAACTCGTAGGATACGCACTCCGCACCCACCCGACACATCGGGACCCGCCCACGTGGCGGAGAGGGAGCTCTGGTCGGCCGTAGGTGACTGAAGTCCTAACGTTTGACCTCACGTCACCTTCCACAATCTGTTCTCGAGGCTCATGGTTTCAAAAGGTCAGTAATAGCGTGCTGGAATTTGCTTTTCTCATTTATATTTCTTACCTCGGTTGATAGTTGAAATGTTTATATATATATATATATATATATATATATATATATATATATATATATATATATCAACCTTTCTTTTCTTCCAGTTTTCCGCTCTTATTATTTTCTCTTCTCCATGTCTGACACCTGTTATCTTACCTAGGCAACCTTGCATCATACTTCGCTCTTGATGCCATTCAAAATCCTTGACATTTTATCCAAAACTTGTTTCAATAATGTCGAACCTTCAAACCTGTAATGTGCCGACAAGACTTCATAGATGAGGTCAATTTTATCATTAACTGTTGTATTCATTGATATGTATTTGGCCACTATCACAATCATATTCCAGATTCCATTTGGCTACACAAGTGTCACCAATTCCTGTTCTCTTCCATTACCCTCGCCACACACCCCACCCCATTTCACTCTCGTACTTCTTCCACCGCGTTCCCACCCTTTGGCTTCTGCATTTCCTCCCTCCTCCCACGCCGCTCTCCTCCCGGAGGCTTACCTCCTTAGCGACTAATAAGTCCCCGCGGCGCGCGGGCGCGACACGTGGCGTTATATACGAGGCCATTATACGAATTTCTCGCCCGTATATTTCGACAGCTACTGCGCGTTGTGTGTTAATAGCCGTAAATCATACCTCGAGCCGCCGCCGCGGAGGCGGTAGCGGTGGGGGCGGTGGAAGGGGCCTCAGAGCGACTCAGCCAGTGACATTCACTCCGGTTCGGTTTCTCTTTGAGGGTGGGGTGTATCGAGGACGGATGGGTGGAAACGAGAAGAACACATTAATTTATTATATGCAGACTTTGTCATCCGTTTTGAGGTTTGCCAGTTTTTCATGTTCGTCTTCTTTACTAGCGTGTGTTTATTGTAAACACGCCAGAAATATCATGGAATTATATTTGTCTACAGATGTGCATAAAGATTTCTGTCTGTCATATCTCTAGCATACCAGTACTTTGTCTTTACATTGTAGGTGTTTGAACCGCAGATGTACGAAACTACATTTGTATTTGTATCAAACTACATTTGTATCTTGAAACTACATTTGTACCAGTTATATTCTTGTGATTTCGTGAGTGTGAGCGGTAATTAGGTGTTGACTATGCAGATGTAATGTACAAAGCTTAATAATAATGTAATTGCTGTTTATATACATGTATTTGATGTTTGCGAAAATTTGAATCGAAACTCAAACTATTCGACTCAATTGATGTATAAAAAATATTTCTGCAGTCACGGCCTAAGTAGGTGTGTATTAATTCTTCAGAAATATAAGTTAAACTCATTCTTTCTCTAAATAATATTTCTTGGAGTTTAGTGACATAATTCTAGAAATCTGAGAATCATATGTGATATTGTGGATGAACATTTGAGAATTTCTGTTTCCTTAACTGGTTTCAAGAGCAACCTGCCATCTATTAAGGCCAACTTGTTCTGACGGCTGGGTACGGCTCTCTTCACCTCGCCGTCAACAATCTTCTCTCATCTGCTTCTTCTCCCAGTGCATTTACCGAAACAGATAGGCATGTGACTGGTAGCTGAGTGCCAGGTTAGCTCATCATGTTACGCTCAGTGCTATTAACGATCTAGAACCGTAAAACCACATGCTGTCTTCGAGGAAACACGTTATTAATCTTTTTACAAAGGACCAGGAGAGAAATGTAGGACGTGCGGTCATTTTCTAGTCTGTCATCCACGCGTTAAATTGTCGAATTTTAAAACTTTAGTAAAACTACGTTGAGTAAAATGCATGCGGGTATAAAGGCAGGATGTGAGTGAATTCTTGGAGTCGGTCATTAAAGCGCCGTGAAGAACCAGGTATCGATTTTCTGCAGAAAGGCGAGAAGAGTTACGTGACTGTTGCGGGCCGTGTACATTACACGGAAATCAGAATCTTTTAATTCAACCAACATTATTTGGTTAAATTAAAAGATTCTGAACCCGTTTAATTAACAGGATATTCAATTATGTCAAAATTGAATGTATATAAATATGCAAAATATTAATTAACAGCAGTGCTTGTGCGTATAAATTAGTTTTAATTCTACGAAAACAAACCTTCGTTTTGCAATTCGTTGTCGTGAAGAAAACATTTTCTTTTTCATGACAATTTCTTCCAATTATGTTTATTTAAAATTTTTATTTTCTGTCCAATTATGGTTATTTAAAAATTACATAGAATTTATATTTACTACAAATATTAGTTCTGTATTCTTAAGAACCAGAAAATGTTGTCAATGCACATGAAAATACACTTTTTAATGGGTTTTCTGTATTCCTCTACTCTTCCTCTTCTGATCGATATACATTGCACTTCATAAAGTGCATTGAGCACTCTCAGTACATCTCTATAAGATTTATTGAGTAATGTCATCTTAGCGAAAAGAATTTTAAAATCCCCTTGCCTAAAATTGGACGAAAAAAAGCTCTTGGTAAATTTTACCAGAGTTTTGTCGTGTGTAAACGATGAAAGGAGATGACAAACAAGTACGTTGCTTAAGAAGACATCTTCGTCCTGCCGTCAAATGGTATACTAATTTACAAATTGACGGCGACGTAATGAGAGACAATGCCGATGAATACAAATAATGGATATAAATGTAGTTTCAATTATACCTAGAGGTGCTACAATATGGCACAGACTTTCTCGTAGCAAATTTTTCTAATTTCCTTAGTGTGGACTAGTCTCGCTCCATTCTCTGGCCAGCTGCCAACTATCGTCGCCCAAAGTTGTTGTTGTTGTTGTTGTTTTTTTTATTTTTTTTTTTTACATTTCCTCAACTTTTCGATTTCTTAATAGTAGAACCGAAATATTACTTTAAGAATATTAAAGAGTAGTGAAACCTCGTCCTAAATAGATATTTGCATTGAAAAATTTGAAGCCGTTTCTAAGAAAATGGCGATTAAGCATTACTGTAAATGCGAAATTTGAAGCTGTTTTTCACAGGAATCTACTGAGTTTTCAAAAAACTCCATTTAAAGATATTTGAAGCACATCCACTCACAAATGCAATAATGTTTAGAATAGTGAAAATGTGCGTATTAACGGCGCGAGAAATATTGAAAAGAAATTACATTTGTTTAGTTTTTGAAAAAAAAAGACCACACGAAAATAAACTTAACGGCATTTTAACTATGCAATTAGCACTATCCATTGGAAAAAACTGAAGCCATTTTTGAGAAAATAGATTTGGAGCGTATCTGAAAATGCGGAAATTTGAGCTCATTTTCACAAAAAACTGTTGAGTTTTCGAAAAACTTCATTTGACATTATTTAAAGCACATGTACTAATAAATACAATAACGTGAGGAAATCGCCTTTAATATAAATATTACCGACGCGAGAGTCAAGTCAAAAATATTACATTTTTGTATTTTTTGAAAAAACAAAAGAATAGAGCAATATGGGGTTTACGTCATCTTATAGGGTTCGTTTGCCACCACCCCTTGTAAAAATTTGAAAAAGAAATTTGGAGTCATTTTTGAGACAGTCTTGTTTTGTTATTTTTTAAAATTCCATATATTGTGCGCACTAATCCACGAAACTACCAAAATGTTCAAATTAATCTACACGACCTTAAAGAAAGAACTAATTATGGACAACAAATTTCATTTGAAGGAAAAGTCTGTACCTTCAATTTTGTGGTTGTAGGAAGACGCCGCAGTTTTGAAGTTTTCGAAAATTCAGAGGTAAACGTGAAGATGGGACCTATGCCACATTTATGAGTGTATTTTACTCTATTCATACAAGAAATTTAAAGAAAAAATTTTGTGCCGTTTTTTAGAAACATTAGAAAATGTCCGGGAGGCTTCATATAAAGTACCCCCAAATTTGAAAGAATGTTTTTTTTAAATCTCAAAGCTTCAACTAGAGCCAGAGAGACAGGGACAATTTGGAAGGCATCGTACGTATGGCGTAGGCGCTAGTAGTGTTCACAGACGGACAGACAGACGAGCGGACGTTTTGAAAAGAACAACTTTTTCGGTATCAGGGGACGTTGTTTCCGTTGAAATCAATTTTCCGCAGCATTACATAACTTCCTCTATACTACGTATTTTACTCCGTATATACGTATGTATACGAGAAAGTAAAAATGGGGAAAAGTGTGCCTTCTGAGGAGAATTTCTACCGGCCGTCTGCACTAATCGGCAGTTTTCTGTTTCTTACCGATCAACACCAGGCGAATGCCAGTACAGTACCCTAACAAACGGGCCTTGGACCGCGCGCGATCTTTCCTCCCTCTTCCTTGTACTATCCTCACTCTTTACGCAAACAAACTTTCACTTGCGCTACATTACCACTCACGTCGGGAACTTAAAGCCAGACGTGGCTGGGGGGGGGGGGCGGGATGGAGAAACCCGCGCTAGCTGAAATGTAGTTCGGCCCCGTTTTTACCGTCCAACATAGGACGATTGCCCTCATCTCCAGAAAACGCATGCACTACTGATCTAATGACCATGTCAGTTGTCACGCCTTTAAACACGAAATAAACTGCTGTGTTAGCCTTGGTTCTTGCCTTTGGAAATGGGACTCAACTGAATTCGATGTACTTCCGGCACCTTCTCTCTCGGTCGCCTAGAATGATGCCCCTCCCCTCCGTCGAGTTCTTTCCCCAAATTCGCTCGGGAGGCATTTTCTTGGACGTGTGCAAGTCGCTCATGTGTGCGTGAATGCTGTAGGTGCGCTGCAGTGAAGGCACAGTCGGTGGCGCGGCGGCCCAGAGTTCGTGTCCGCATGGGTATCGCTGGTGATCTCGGCTGCCGAGGGCGGGGCTTGAACCAGGCCACTAAATCAGATGGACGCGGGGCCTGTGTCTGCGCGACGCGCCGCTCCCGAAATAGGCGCCGCCGCCACTGCGGCCGCCGCCGTCGTCGTCGTCACTGTCGCCGTCTCTCCCGCCGTCACCACCGCCGTCACCACCACCGCCGCCACCGCTGCCGCCGTCGCCGTCGCCGTCGCTGTCGCCGCAGTCACCGCCGCCGCCGTCACCGGCACCGACACCTCTGCAACCACCTCCGTCGCCGCCGTCACCGGCAACGGCAACCATACCCACAGCCTACCTCTACCACCTACCGCTGCCACCAACGCTGCCATTGCTGCCGCCTTACCCCTTCATCTTCATTGACGAGCCCATTTCTCCACTTTTTGCACGTTGCTAAAAAAATGAGAAAAAAAGATTATTTGTACGTGTGTCATTAGGAGGGTAGTTGGCTAGAGAAACGTAAATGTTCGCGGGTGTTTGAATTAGGTTATATTTAAAGGCAGGTTAGAGACAGTAGTATCTTCAAAAAGGGTAATAGTGATTGGCCACTCCAACTATAATTGGAATTACCACTTGTTCGAACACTGTGTTGTAATATTTTGCTTGTAAATGGCGCGGAGGGACGCTTTCTCAGTGTTGTATATTATTTACTTCGACCACAAGAGTGCAACTGTTGCCAATATGGCGGATGCTTGTTAACAGGACTGTGTGTGTTCATTGCAGGGACCGAAAAGGTATTGAATACCGGTAAAAAATACCGGTATAATACCGGTATTTTTCCATACCTTTTTCAAATACCTTTATTCTTTTATACCGGTAAAATACCTCTATAGGACGTCTATACCGGTGTGGACGTCCATAAAGGTTATACCGGTATTATACCGGTATTTTCAATGAAGAAATGTAGCTTACCATCCATACATGTTGAAAAAATAGGTTACTTAGGTTAGGTAGGAAAAAATAGGTTAATAATATCTCACAAAATGTTTATTAATAAAATATCATTTCATAATTGTTATTTATTGTTTAAATTATATATATATATATATATATATATATATATATATATATATATATATATATATATAAAACAACTGTATTAAATTCTATTCTTATTATTGTCAATGTTTTGTGTTCGGGCGTTTACGTTTTGCATACGTTGTATGTATTGAAAACCTCCCTTAATTTAAACTTCGGAAAAGTTGAAATATGAAATAATAATTATTGATTCCATTGAAGAGAACCTTTTCTTAGTGTCCTTCATCGAGCTATCTCCCATCTGACCTGAGAGATAACCTAAGCCTGTCTTTGTATTTCGCACATGGAGAGGCTGTCAACGTATGCGCCGGCCGTAGGCGTAGGACCGTTTCTTCCCTCCCCGACCCCTCCTTCGGCGAACTGAGGAAGCGTTGACACCTTGAGATAATCACGAACGCTCAGGCTTTCAGGCCCAGTTTTGTTATTGTTAAAAAATGATTTCCTTTTACTTCATTTCACAATTAAATCTTAATTATACATTAATAAATAGGGCTAAAATAAAATGTTATTTTCCTAGTTTATATTAAGGGTTTAATATATTTTGACATTAACTGCAAATATTGAGAAAATTTGTAATAAAAGTAAATTATTATGTTATTATCATTATTATTATTATTATTATTATTATTATTATTATTATTATTATTATTATTATTATTTATTATTATTATTATCATCATTATTATTATTGTTGTTATTATTATTATTATTATTATTATTATTATTATTATTATTATTATTATTATTATTATTATTACTATTAGTATTAGCTATTAACATTGCATGTGTGCAAGGGTTCCCTTCTACGCGGGTAGCTTACATTGTAAAATGCATCTGGAGGAGCCCACTTCGAGAAGAGTGTTTCTTCCTTAATAATAAGAAATATATACTAACATTATTAATTAATAAAAAATAGTTTATTAATATTAACATTTTTACTTTTTAATTAAAATTAACATTTAATTTAAATAAATTTATAAATTAACAAAAAAAATAATAAATTAATTTACGCAAATTTAATGCAAACATTTAAAATTTAATTAGTATTAATATTTTAAAATATTTTTTAAAATTAATTAATATTATATACTACTATTAATATTTTTCTTAATGAAATTTCTTAAATAATACATGGATATAAATTAAACATGCTTCAATCATTAATTTTGAATTAAACATAACGCTTCTGTTTCCTCGCCTAAGAATAGTTAATGTCTATTAGCGTTCAATGTCAATTTTTAATATTGTTTTAGTTATAATAACTATATATAATTAATTTATATATACTATATATATAATTATTAATTATGGTGCAGAATAAGGAAACAGGGCCAACTGAAAAAATTGTTTTCGGGAATGTTAGTGATACGATCAAATTTAAGCAAATAATCGTATTTAGTGATAAACACAGTCGTGCAAGAAGGAAGTTTGGTATGCATGGGAAGACTCATTTATGGACAAGAAGACACGTTTCTCCATTTTTTATCGCTACTAGAAAGGGCAAGATTTATACGGATAAATTTTCAACACTCTATCACGTGTCGCCAAGCTCTGCGCCCGGACGTGAGGTCCAAGGTCAGCGAACGAGCTCGTGTTGATGTCTGCGAAAGACCGTTGGCTGGTCCCTCCGTCTGACGACAGAACTCGACTTCCCTGTCAACGGCAGAATTCGACCTAGGTAGAATATGCGTCGAAAATCCGCCACCCTCGCGACTCGAACCCTAGGACCTCCCGGTCAGAAACTCTGCAGTGTAAATAGTTGTTTCCTCTGAGCCATCTCAGTGGAAAAAACACAATGAATTTCCCCCAAATACCTGTATGATTCTACTGAAATACCGGTATTTTCTTATGAAAATACCGGTATTTTGATGAGAGAATACCGGTATAATACCTTTAAATAGAGGTATTTTACCGGTATAGACGTCGGATAAAGGTAAAATACCTCTAAAAATACCGGCATTTGACGTCTTATACCGGTATTTTTAAAGGTATTTTGAATAAAGGTATAATAGAGGTAAAGGTATTTGTATACCGGTATAAATACCTTTACCGCTATTATTTCGGTATTCGGTCCCTGGTTCATTGTACGTGAAGGTTTCTTAAGATATTTACAAACCTGATATCCAAAATTGCTTTTTGTTGATTATGGTGGTACGTAAATCACAATGATGTTTCCGAAAGCACAAATCTTTTTGAGTGGCAATGATATCCACTGAAAATGAGAAGCCTAACTTTGCGTATGTAGTGGCATAAGGAAGTGGCCATTGACTTTATCCTTGATAGTGTGTGGATTGTGTTACTGGCCACTCTTCTAATAATTGTTGATACATTGTTTTTAATATTATTGCACACAGGTAAATACTGCGAGGGCCTGAAATATGTGATTTTACAATGCCAAAGAAGCCATAGCAGGAGTATGATGCAGGAGCCGCGGCAAATGCCTTCAAATGCGTTAAAAATAATGGGACATACGTGCTTTCTGCTGCAATTTGGTGTTCCCAAAACAAATTTGCTGTGTTGTTTAAATAATCCAAATCACAAAACAGCTCTAGGCCCTGCTCCTGTTTTATCTAAAGAAGAAGCCAGTCTAGTTGGGTTGATACTTGAACTAGCCCGGAAAGGTTTTCCAAGGAAGAAGGAATATCTATAAAGGAGCGTTCAACAATTTTTAGCTGCTAAACCAAGGCCCAATCCGTTCAACAACAACCGTATAGGAGAAAGCTGGGTCAAGAATTTTTTAAGAAGACATCTCAAAATCACTACATGGACAAGTGAAGTAGTTACAGTCGTTTGTTCGTGTTTCGGCGAACAAGACATCAGAATATCAATTGAAGAAGTTACAGAGTTCATCGAGGGAAGTAACTTGGATGACGAAATAAATGATCCTACAAGGGTCTACAAGATTTGTATACTGGAGAGCAGATGGATGACAAGCGAGGTATTCTGCGAATATATTTGAAACGTATTCTACCTATTTCTATTTTAAAAAATGCCATCACTCTCCCTGTGAATCTATTCGTAGGCGGTCAGAAGACACATCTGGTCGAATATGCTCAGATTTGAAAATCAAGGATATTGCAATTGTAATAGCACTTATATAAAATATTAAAGTTATATTTAATCTGTATCTTACAAATTGTGTTTTCATGGGTAATAGAATAATTTATTAAATATATCGTTATACTTGTTGTTTCTGTTAGAAATAATTGAGTGGCCAATCATTATCATGTTGGCCAATCGCTGTACAAAATGACACATTTTTACTAAAAAATTAATTAATAAAATAATGTTCATTTGTCGATAGAAATTACGGTTGGGGTAAGTAAAAGGACCATTGGACAGTAGAAAGTCTTAGACAGTAGAAAGACAGTAGAAAGACAGCAAATCTTCATTTTTTTTTAAATTTTCAAATGAGTTAATACTGTCACAAGTGGCTAATCACTGTACCGTTTACTCTAACTATAATCAGGGAAAGAAATAATAAGTCCAATAAAATGCAATAAAGTACCAAAACTGTTCAAGAACGCAATTGTAAAACACAGATTCTGAAGTGTGAATTTGAACAAAAAATATTTTTCATCGTTAAAAACAAGATATAAAGAGACGATAAAACCTAACCTAATCAAACCTACGACGATCAAACCTCAAGACCTCAAAGTCGATTAAACTTAAGGATTTCCTTTCGAGATTTTCACCCATGTGCAGCAAAACGTATCCGCGAATGGCTAAGTATAAGTACAAAGTCCAAAACATTTTGATGCTCTAATTGCATTTTTCCTGTCTTGTAGATAGACAACAAGAAAACTAAGTGATCTTTAATTTTGCACTTGGTACAAAGTTATATTTTTTATGTATTGTGATATATTATAATCATGATAATTATATCAAACCTGTTAATTATTTAATCCTCATAATGAGAACGAAATAGTTTAATAATAATGCAATTATGTATTAATATTGGTTGTAAAGAAATGAAAGGGATCATTTATTGAAATATATATTGTATATAAAAATATATTATATAAAAATGTTTTGTTGTAAATCAAATGTTGTATATTATTGTGTGTGTATATAACATATATTGAAATTTAATATCAATAAGCGCATGAAAATAAGAAGAAATTAGTGAATGTGAAGTCTGCTTCCCAGAGTGCAGGGTGCTGGTTCCTGTGACGGAGCTGGCAGCCAAGACGCTAGTGTCTGTGCGTTCGGAGCGCCACGATGCGTCGCGACGACGCGATGAGGCACGGGCCGGCGCCGCTTGTCCCCTCCCCCTCCCTTCCCCTCGCCATCTCTCTCTCTCTCTCTCTCTCTCTCTCTCTCTCTCTCTCTCTCTCTACACATACACTGACTCTGACGGCGGGTCCTCCCGAAAATAAACGGAGGCACGCGCGCGCGGCGGGTCGCTAGGGGAGGCGGCGGCGGCGGCGCTAACAGTCGCTTCGCTTACGCACCCATTTAGCTGTCGCCGTGCCTTACCCCCTGCAGCCCTCGAGACGTCGGCCCTCGGCCAGCCGTTCTGAGCTGCTGTAACACTTCGTTAAATTGTTGGCACTACTGATGGATGTAATGTTTTCGGATTTAGTGTTTCATTAGGAGTTCGACGATTCCTCTCCGCCTTCTCGAAAGAAATATCGGTTTCTTTGCGTGAAGTTGCATTGAACATGATTTTGTTAAACATCGGAGAAATGCAGAAGCGGTTTCTTGTTGTTTGTTAATTGAACATTTGTTTAAACAAAAGGGATAAAGAAGCATAATTTCATTGTAACAGGCGTTTTTTGAGTTTTACAAAAACAAGCCTCAAATTTTTCTATAATGATGTTGAAAAAAAAGTATAATTTTGGACCTAATAGCCAAAATATTTGCAGTTCAATTCTAGAGTTGCACTGTGCCTATTTTGACATTTTTTATCTT